>JZKD02S1781231.1:1337994-1353894 GCA_000966675.3 Picea glauca | reverse complement strand
TATATATATATACGATGCTAAATTCATTTTTGTAATTAAATCTACAAATCTGATAACAAAAAATTGTAATTCCAAACATTTTTTCTACAACCAAATTCTAATGAAATTACCAAAAAAAATTCCAAACTATATAACAAGTGTGTGAATTTAGTTAATATGTATAGTGGTGGGTCAACAAATACATTCAATACAAGATACATCATCTCACAACTATCATCACATTAGCACTTGAGACACACATATACTGTTCAGGGATCCTGAAAGACAAGAATTAGGAATTCGATGATAATTATGTTGCATCATCTCCAATTTCTTGTGCACTAACTTTCATGCCCCGTGATCGATCGATCGATGAAGAGGATGAACCAAACTTGACCCAGACTTCTTTTATTTTAACTGGTTTGGTTTATGAAGGGAGGTATACCCAATTCAATAACTCTACTAGCTATCTAATTAATGGCTATCATCATGTTTTGGCTTTGTGCATTAGCGTGGATCTTCGTGTATATATACATACAAACGACTCTGTGCATTTTTGGGTACTGCAACCCTACGATTTCCATTTAAGATCCCAGAGGGTGAGCATGTTCTTCTGTGTATTTTAGGGGTTCTGTAACTCTGCGATTTTTCCAACTTTTCAATGCGATTTTGTTGCTCGTGGTTGCTTCCCCTTCTTCGTTGCCTACCAATTAAATCGCCCAACCTTGAGCTTATTGTCTCTGCATTTTTTTTTGTTTTTATGTTTCTGTTCGATGAAGTTCAATCCCTGCGATTTGGGAAAAAATTGCCCAGCTTGAACTTGTGCCTCTCTGCGTTGTAGGCTCATGATTTTTGGCCCAGAACATCCTTTCCTTCTCTAGTTTCTGCATAACTGGGACGCATTTCCCTGTGTGTTTTAACCTCAACATTGACATTTATGTATGTGTTTTTTTTGTACCTCAACAAATCTGGTATCTCTCTAGGCATTTACCCATGCGGCCTCCTTGCAAATGGCCTTGTGCTCTACGTTTTTCACCCAGTTTCCCTTGAATTTCGCCCAGCGTGGTTGCTTCTCCTCCTACTCGTCCATTAGAGCTTGGCGTGACAAAAAATCACCATAGGTTCGATTCTTAGGATTCTTTTTTCCTTTCCTCTGCAAGGTGCCTTGTAATGTGTTCTGCGACTGGGCATTTTCGAATTTCAAACTTTTAGTTTTGTTTAAATTAAATGCTTTAATTGTTGTGCCTTGTAATGCATTTTGTGACTGGGATTTTTTGAATTTAGACTATTAGTTTTTGTTTTAATTAAACGTTAATTGTTAATGTCATTCGACCTGTGACTGGGCATTGAATTCAGACTTTTTAAAAAAAAAATAATTAGATGCCTTAATTGCTCCCTCATACTTCAATAATGGTCTTCTTTTAGCTATTTTGAGACTTGGTCGATCAAAATGTGTTGGGTCCCAACTGATAATCTATTATTCCAGTTTTTATTCAATTTCAGAAATTATGAAATAGAATTTCAAAATGATAAGTTTAGTATCCCTATTTTATTTAGTTTGTATTTTATGATTATGGTCTTGCCTCCTTCAACAAGTTGGTGAATGTATTATCATTTTTCTTGTTCAATTTTAAATTCGATGTGGTCTTGGTCAACCACCCTTATCACATACTTAGTTTCTCCTTCTCTATCGATACATTTATACCTAACAAGAATAGGTTGTGAAATAAATTTGGTGACCAAGTGCAAATTGTTTAGAAAATAATTAAAGTCGTTGTGCCACGAATAATGGGTAGTTACTCTTGCGCGTTGATTTTGCAGTATCGATGAGTGATTTGGTTATTAGATTGAATGTGCGCATTGATTTAAATGGTTGGAACTATTCAGCCTAAGATTATTGTGATGTACGTTGAATTTATGGTTTAGTTTCCCTTATGCCATACATACTGGATGATGAGATTAATTAGAAATTGGTTACTAATGTGTCTTTATTATTATCGAAGTATGATTGATTCTTATTGGTTTCTCTTGCGCCTTGTGAAATAACCAAAGTCTCTTGTGCCCTGACCCTTTCATGATTAAATGTTGGATTAATTGTATAGAATGCTTGCACGCAGTTCAGTGTTGTGATGTATGACTAGTCAAGGATTTAAACTCCATGAGCGCACTAAATTATAATGGTTGTACGGTTTTAGATATTAGTGTTTTGCATGAGATGGAATTTTATTATGATGGATAATGGCTTCATGTGTTTGGGATTTTTACCTCGTTTATAACTGACACTTGCTTTGCGCTATGGATTTTGTATGGTATAAGATGTTTATGAGAATGAATTCTCATGCGCCATGTTTAATGATGTTTTATTGTAACACCCCAGGTTTTGAACCCCTATTTTTAAATAATGTATTGTTACAATGCTTAGAGGCCAGAGTGTGATCCAGCTATGACCTGGGGCTTGCATGTCTGAAATGCATGGGCATGTACCCTATTTTTCTCACAACTGCAAGTCCTGAGAGTTCCAGCATTGAGATTCTGGACCAGCTGTGTTGGAGCCCCTGGCAGGAAGGAGAAGGACTGTTTGAGGGACTGCGTGGAAGAGAAGGGTGGAAGTCCATTCTTCCAGGTGGAATAGGCTGAGTAGAACAGAGATGGGTACTTGGATTGTTGTGGGTGCTGGGAAACTTGAGAGAGCTTGAGAGCTAACCGGTTTGGGAACCCAAGTACACTCTGGAATGGTCCTTGTGGATTCATAGCCCTGGCTCAGGGTGAAACTACTATTGAGACTTGGAGCAGTGGTATCTACAGTTGGGTGGAACGTCCTTGGTCTGCAGCCAGTTGGTGTCACCTTTTTATAAAGATAAGTGATTTATGTTGTGATATTATTATTTGTGTATGAATGTACTCCACTGCGTATTTAATTATTGTTTAATTGAATCTTAGATTATGCATGTTTGTTGCATATTATTGTGCATGTTGTTAATTCTCTTATTTTATGCTTCCTTAAATACAAAAGAAGGTATCGACTAAAGAAAGAAGTCCAAGGGCAGGATTGAAGGTAGCGTACCTGGCATGTGGATGGTTGGGTATGTTACAGATTGGTATTAGAGCTTTAGGTTGAAACACCGAGCTGGTATGGGTCGGGTCTGTTAGTCAGAGTCTCATGGTCGATATTGAACTCTGACTGTGAAATTGAAAAGCTCAGGAGGAATGGTGTGGAAGAAGCTATGCAGGAGATGGAATGTCATAGATCCTATGTAAGGGTTTGAAGGATCGCGATTGTTCCTTTTGAATTCGGGAGAGATCGCCACTGCAAGATCAAGGGAGATCTAGGATCGTTGGATCCAAGGACAGGTGAATAGGGGTCGTCCGATGAAAAGGAAGTAAGGTTAAGGTCGCGACCATCAGATCCCATTGGAGAGAGAGATCAACAGCCAACAGGCATTGCGAGGAACCGAGTTGCACGGGAGTTAATTTCCCAAGGCGGTCTCGCAATCCAAACCATGGTTTCCCTGAGGGGTTACGTGTCAGCATCAGGAGAATTGTTGGCCGAAAAAGCAGGTTACCCCAAACCGTCGATGCGCGTCCTCGTAATTTTAAAGGCATGCAATGATGTGACATACCGGCACTCGAGCGACAAACCTCTGAAGAGACGAAGTAGCCTAGGAACCATCGATCTGTGGGAGGACATGCGTCCACCGATCATGTTCTTCGGATAAAACGCTCCAAGAAAAAGTGAGCAAGGAAGGGGTTTGAAGTTTGAAACTTCTGAAACCCAAAGACCCAAAAGGATCTCAGCCATTGATCTGTCGAGAGACACGCAACACCAAATCAAAGGCTTCGAATGAAAGCCAATGGGGCCAGATAATTTTTGAAATATGAGATATCCAGAGTCCGGAGTCCCGAAGGAATCGTAGTTGTCAATCCGCAGGGGACACGCGTCATAGGATCGTGAGATTTGAATAAAAATACTTTCAAGGAAAAAGGTTGAAGTTTGAGATCTCCAAATTCCAGAGACCCGAAGTAAGCCTCCACCATCAGATTAAGGAGGACACGAGGAGCAGATCCGTGGACTCCGGGTGAATACCCGAAGTGAATCTTGGTTGCCCAATCCAGGAGGACACGTGGTGATAGATTGGCCAGTTCGAGAATCCAGATTTCGGGAGAATTGGAAGTGTGGTAGTTTGAAAACTCCCGAAGCTCCGAAGCCTGAAGAGTTGAAGTGATGGGGCAAGATGATGTCACCTAGAGGTGATGTGGACCCTGGAATCCCCGAATGACTAGCTTGTGGACATCACTTAGGATGACATGGACACATGGGATGTGTGTCACGTGTCAGTAAGATTTGAGCATTTGGAATATTGAAAAGTTGATTAGAACATGACATGTGTGACCTGCCTGATTGGGCTATGTGTCCGCTTCTAGTATTTCACTGTGTGGCAACAGATCGTGCAGTCCGGAGACTGGGCACTCCAGAAGGGAAAGATGTGACAGGTTACGTTGGTTCGAAAACTCTTGAAGGACCGAAGGCCAGAGTACATATTGACCATTGATTCCAGAGGACACATGTCGAAGGATCATCGACTTCGTGTGAAAGCACTATGGGAGAATGTGCAAGAGGGAATTTTGAAACTTCTGAATCCTGAAGAGCTGAAACGATTCATAGTTGTTGATCTGCAGGAGGACACACGTCGACAGATCGTGAACTTCAGGTACATAGTACTCCGGGGGAAAGCAAAGATCGAAAGTTGAAACTTCTGAATAGTGAAGTTCCAAAGTGGATCTCAATCGTTGATCGTAAAGGAGGATGAGGACCATTGATCCGATCTTGATTGAAGGTTCTAAAATCCCGAAGCTCCGGATAAGCGCTTTTTCAGCTAAGCGTGGGGTCATGGTCATGGTCGCATGCAATTTGAGAGCTGAGGGAAGGAGGGCTAAGGGTTGAATTGGTTGTTTCTGAGATAGAAAAGTGATAAGGAAGGATTTAGTCTTGGTTTCTAATCGTGGTCACCTGGGAAGTGGTTTGAAGGAAGCGCTTGCGCAGGGAAAAATTATGTGTCAATGAGGGATAACAAGATGTTGTTATTTTCGAAGAATGGGGATATGATCTCCATGGAAAAAAAAGAGAGAGACCTGTAGCATGGTTTGGTAATTTTGTTTATCATATGTATCATTCTAACAAAATGATCACTTGTACATTTTGCAGAATTGAGGGGTGTAAGACATCAGCTCAGGATGAGTATTGAGGAAATGGAAGAAGGAAAGGGAGCCTCTAGTCATGATAAGGAGGCCAAAGGCCAGAATACTAGAGTTGGTAATGTAGAGACAGATTCCAATGGACGCAAGGGAAAAGGAGAACGGGAAATGTTAATAGAGACGATAAGAAGCTTGAAGATGGAAGTGTAGAGCTACAAAGTAGACAATGAGAGACTGATGAGAGAGAAAAGTCAGATAAATGATCGAGTGTTGCAGAGATTAAATCAGTTGTAGAGGCAAACGAAGAAGGGATCGAACTCAAGACAAGAGGAAGAAGTTAGGTGTCATGAAAGAAGATATGATCGTGGAAGAGTTGGTTATTCCAGAAGTGCTAGTAGAGCTCATAGACGCCACTCACCTCCTTACTTAGAAAGAAAGTTTTACGCATCAGATGATCCCGTAAGCAATCCAGAGGTGTCTCCTGTCATATACCAAAGAAGGAAACAAGAGATAGATAGTTTGCAAGGAGAGCTCAGGAAGCTCAAGCCACCTACCTTCAATGGTTAAAGGGAAAGGGAAGATGATGTCGAAGCATGGTTGCTTGGGCTCAAGAGATATTTTCAGTTGCATAACTATTCATCAAATTTGGAAGCTAGGATTTCCACCTACCACTTACATGGGAAAGTTGTAGTGTGGTGGGACCAACTAAAGCAAGTGGAACATGTTAATGAAAGTGGGATCACTTGGAAGCAGTTCAATAAGTACTTCCAGAAGGAGTACCTCTCAGAGCATTTCTACGAAAAGAAAATGCAAGAGTTCTTTGAACTCGGGTTGGGAAGCATGACTATGGCAGAGTACGAGAAGAAGTTCTTGTCATTGTTAAAGAATGTCAAGTTCATTGGTGATGAGAAAGTGAAAATACATAGATTTCTAAGTGGATTTCCAACCTTTTATAAGGAAAAGATAAAGTATGATTAACCCAAGACCTTTACTGAGGCCATCAAGAAGGCTAAGTACCTGTATGAGCAAGGCCAGGGAAGAGAATCCCTACAGAAATATTGGAAGGACTAGGAAAATGTGAATTTTGATCAGAGGAGGAAAGGATTCAAACCTCACTTCAATAGGAAAGAGCCTAATAGAAATCAGCAAGATCAGTGTGCTAAGGGAGATTTCAAGAAGGAAGATTCCATGGGAAAAAGGGGCAGACCATTAATCCAACGTTGGGGATGCAAGGAAGATCACTTGTACAAGGATTTCCCACATAGAAAGGACAGAGTGAAGACTGTGCACAACATCCAAGAGGCTACAACAGTTGGATATATGGGAAGAATGTATGCAACTTTAGATAATCGACAAGCAAAGTACCAGTCCAATATGATTGAGGTGGAAGGTAAGATCATAAATCAACCTGTTGTTATTTTCATTGATTCAACAGCGAGTCATTGCTACATTGATCCTAAGATAGTGGATAGATTACATTTGGAGAAAAATAAACTTGGAAAAGAAAGTTTGGTTCAGTTAGCCACTGGAACCAAAAGAAGAATCCATGATATGGTCAGAAGTTGTTCCATAAGTCTTAATGGTGTGAATACTAGTACTAATCTAAATATAATACCATTGGGGGCTTATGATGTTTTGATTGGGATGAATTGGTTGGACAAGCATAATGTTTTCCTAGATTGTCATAACAAGACATTTACATGTCTTGATGGAGATGGAAAACAGAGCACTGTGAAAGGAGTTCCAAGACCCATCTCTATAAGGGAGATTTCAGCCTTACAGCTGAAAAGATGTTTTAGGAAAGGATGTCAATTGTATGCATCTCATGTGGAAGATCCAGATAATACAAAGGGTCCAAGCCTTGAAGATTTATTGGTGCTACAGGAATTTAAAGATGTATTCGAAGAAATACCTACATTGCCACCAAGAAGGGAGATAGATTTCTCAATTGACTTAGTTTCAAGAGTTGCCCCGGTGTCAAAAACACCTTACAGAATGAGCACACCAGAGTTAAAAGAATTACAAATGCAGTTGGAAGAATTGTTGAAGAAAGGGTACATATGTTCAAGTGTTTCACCTTGGGGAGCACCCGTACTTTTTCTCAAAAGAAGGATGGAACCTTGAGGCTGTGTATTGACTTCCGACAACTGAACAAGTACACTATAAATAACAAGTATCCTCTACCCTGAATTGATGACCTCTTTGACAAGCTAAGAGGAGCAAAGATATTTTCAAATATTGATCTGAGGGCAGGATACCATCAGGTAAGAATCAAGGAAGAAGACATTCATAAGATAGCCTTTAGGACCAGGTATGGGCATTATGAATTTCTAGTGGTGCCATTTGGACTGACCAATGCACCAGTTGTATTCATGTGCTTAATGAATGGCATATTTAGAAAAAAATTGGACAAGTTTGTCATAGTATTCCTAGATGACATACTTATCTATTCCAAGTCTGAAGAGGAGCATGAACATCACTTAAGATTGGTATTGCAAGTGCTGAGAGAACATCAGTTGTATGCCAAGTTGAGTAAGTGTTCTTTTTATCAAAGGTAGATCCATTACTTGGGACACATTATTTCAGAGCAGGGCATAATAGTAGATCCAGAGAAGATCAAAGACATTAGAGGATGGCCAACACCCAGAAATGGGTCAGACGTCAGATATTTTATGGGATTAGCTGGCTACTACAGAAGGTTCATAGTAGGGTTCTCTAAGATTTCTCATCCCATCACTTCTTTGCAAAAGAAGGGAACTAAATTTGAATGGACCCTCAAATGTGAAAAGAATTTTAATCTCTTGAAGGAATTACTTACTAATGCGCATGTGTTAAATAGTGTTGACCCAAATGAAAGTTTTTTGGTATGTACAGATGCTTGTAAGGAAGGACTTGGGGGAGTCCTCACGCAAAATGGACATGTCATTGGATATGAGTCCAGAAAGCTTAAGGAACATGAGAGGAACTATGCCACGCATGACTTGGAACTTGTTTCCATTGTTCACACCTTAAGGATGTGGAGGCATTATCTCATGGGGAAGAAATTTGAATTAAGAATAGACCACATTGGCCTGAAGTATCTTTTTGAACAATCAACCTTGAATGTCAGGTAAACAATATGGCTGGAATTTTTAAGTGAATATAACTTCGATATCAAGCATATCAAAGGAAAGGAGAATAAATTCGTTGATGCACTTAGTAGAAGAGTGCATCTCATGCATGCTACTATTGTTAGTATGCATCAGTCAGACTTGAAGAGCATAATTTTAGATGGTCTTGTTACAGATCAGCATTACCTACAAGTAAAAGAAAACTTACAGCAAGGAGATGTACAACATAAAATAAAGGACTATGAGATAAAGGAAGACGGATTACTCATGCATAAAGGAATGTGGTACTGAAGGAAATGCATGATGTTCCTTATGCTAGACATCCCAGTTACCAGAAAACAATTACAACAGTAAGAAGCCAGTTCTTTTGGCCAGGAATGAAGAAGGATGTTGTTGATTACATCGCTCGATGTATGGAATGTCAGAAGGTAAAGGTTGAGCATAGGCACCCAACGGATTTGATGCAGCCATTGTCAATTCCAGAGAATAAATGGGAAGTGATCACCATGGATTTCATCACAGAATTACCCAGAACGAATAAGCAGCATGATTCAATCATGGTGGTGGTTGACAAATTAACAAAGGTTTCTCATTTTGTGCCTGTGAAGACAACGCATACAGCGACTAATATTACAGAAATATTCATGAAGGAAACTGCTAGGTTGCATGGGATACCTAGGACAATTGTCTTGGACAAAGATACAAAGTTTACCTCAAATTTATGGATGGAATTGTTTAAATTATTTGGCACAAATCTAAACTTTAGCAGAGCATATCATCCCCAAACAGATGGGAAAACAGAGAGAGTCAATTGAATAATTGAAGACATGCTAAGAATGTATGTGATGGATAAGCCATCTAAGTGGGAAGATTACTTACAATTGGTTGAGTTTGCATATAACAATGGGTATCAAGATTAATTGAGAATGAGCCCATTTGAAGCCTTGTACGGTAGGAAATGCAATACTCCAATGAGCTAGGACAACCCAGCAGATAGAGTGGTACTTGGGTCGGAGTTGCTCAAGGACATGAAAGACCAGGTGGTCAAGATTAAGCAGAATTTAAAGGTAGCTCAGGATAGACATAAAGTTTATGTACACAGGAATAGGACAGCTAGAGAATTTAAAGTAGCGGACCATGTAGTTTTGAAAGTGAATCCCAAGAAAAGCTCTTTGAAATTGGGTATTTGTACAAAGATGGCAGCTAGATTCTATGGTCCATTTGAAATATTGGACAGAATAGGGCTAGTTGCATACATGCTTGCATTGCGTGCTTCTATGAATGTGCATAATGTATTTCATGTATCTTTACTAAATAAATATGTACATGATCCTAACCATGTTATTGATTGGCATCTGATTCAGGTAGAGACGGAGGGAGACTTTCAAGTTCATCCAGTGCGGGTATTGGACAGAAAGGTCAAAATGTTCTGGAATCGAGTTATAGAGATGGTAAAAGTTCGGTGGACCTGCTACGATCCTAAAGATGTTACCTGGGAGAATGAAGATTCCGTGCGGGCAGAGTACTCGCATATTTTTGAATAAATTTGAGATGTTGATCTTTGTTTTGTAGATGCATTGAGGATAGTTCCAAAATAAGGGGGAGCGGATGTAACACCCCAGGCTTTGAACCCCTAGTTTTAAATAATGTATTGTTACAATGTTGAGAGGCCAGAGTACCCAAACAATTATTAAAAGGCCAGTGTGCCCAAGAAATGTAATATTTTGATCATTATTAATAATATTGACATCGTTGGTTGCTAGGCGGACAAGGACTAGAGTTATAGGGGGCTATGATTCAACAAGAAAGGGGTCTTGAGAGGCTAAATTTTTATTCCTATTCTAATTACCCTTTTATCTAAGGGAGGGGATCGGTTATGAGAGCTTCTTCAAGAAGGCAGGAGGTTCTTGATTTCCCCCACAAAGTTACTTAAACCCGCCTCTGGTCTGATGGGGGGGTTCGACTAATGGCTTGTTCGTTGATTTCCTGTACCTTCACTCATTTTTTCCCTCATGCACTCCCATGCACCCCTTGACTCCTCCATTGATCCGTCCTCATCTGCTTCCTGGCTCGGAAAGGGAAACTGAGCTACTGAAGAATTAGCCACGGGATAGTTGGTTTTCGTGGTCATTGGTGTGATCCAGCCGTGACCTAGGGCTTGCATGTCTGAAATGCATGGGCTTGTACCTTGTTTTGTTCATAACTACAAGTCCTGAGAGTTCCAGTATTGAGATTCTGGACCAACTGTGCTGGAGGCCCTGGCAGGAAGGAGAAGGATTGTCTGCGGAACTGCATGGCAGAGAAGGGTGGAAGTCCATTCTCTTGGGTGGCACAGGCTGGGTAGAAGAGAGTTGGGTACTTGGATTGTTGTGGGTGCTGGGAAACCTGAGAGAGATTGAGAGATGATTGGTTTGGGAACCCAAGTAAACTCGGGAACCTTCCTTGTGGATTCATAGCCCTATCTCGAGGGTGACACTGTTGTTGATACTTGGAGCAGTGGTGTCTACGGTTGGGTGGAACGTCCTTGGTCTACAGCCAGTTGGTGTCACCTTTTTATAAAGATAAGTTCTCTCTGTTGTGATATTATTATATGTGTATGGATGTATTTTTCTCAGTATTTAATTATTGTTTAATTGAATCTTATATTATGGATGCTTGTTGCATATTGTTGTGCATGTTGTTAATTCTCTTATTTTATGCATCCTTAAATACAAAAGAAGGTATCGACAAGAGAAAGAAGTCCAAGGGCGGGCTTGAAGGTAACGTACCCGGCCTGTGGATGGTTGGGTATGTTACATTTATGATTGATGAATTTGAATATCGTTGACATGATAATCTGTTATGTTGATTATGTTTACCTATTTCCATCCTTCGTTGACGCGTTGATGGAGTTGTTAATTATTTCAATGATGAATAGGGAGGTGTGTTATTGGGTGTCTTTATTCATTTATGATTCATAAAGTTTAGGCGTCATCATTTAATTGTATGAATGCACGGATTTGGGCCTATATTCATCGTGTTAATACGTCGATGCATAATTCGTTATTCATGGCGGTAAGGTGTCAGCTTCATGTCACGATTGTTGATTTTGTGTCAATTTTGTTTCATTAATAAGTGGATGTCATGTCAATGTTGTTGTTATTAATTTGACATATATCCCTAACACAATAAAAAAAAAATATTGATTGTTTGTTGCTTGTTGTCTTAGCGAAGGGGCAGTTATAGGGGTTGTAATCCCTTTTACTCCCCAAGGAAAACCCTAACCAACAAGGAAAACCTAGGAGGGTGTAAGCCCATTTACTCCTCCTAGTATCCTTTACACTAAAAATTATTTCAAAAAATTACAATGGACTTAGAGGGGGTTGTATTCCCTTATACTCCCCAATAAATCATCACATTAACCTTACAACCAAGAAAAGAGAGCAATAAACATGAAATCCTTACCTAGTTGAAGCATTAACAAGACGAATCCCTAATTCACCAAGCAAATTCCACCATAAAGAAAGAAACAAGCCTCCAAGAGAGATAGCACATCATCCATCCATTAAATAGAAAAGATAAACCATCACAAGATAATGTAACCAAGAGAGATAAAGAGAGTTTCCCAAGTAGGGCGCAAATTCTAGTCAATGTAGTCTTCTAACAATGGGAGAGCTATGATAAAATGAAATAGAGTTGATCGCTATTTATACAAAATGTCCTAAAACATGTTTGTCCACAAAAACTAGGGTAAAACACAAGATAAGGGGTCAACAACCCTTATCTTTCCCCTTTACAAAAGTAATATTATTTAATTCATGTTTTGCACATAAGACAAACCCTAGAAACACGATGTCACCCTCCTTTTGGGAAATGTTTGGCACTTTTGGTCAAGTCGTTGAGTTGGAGAAGGGAAGGCTAGGCCTCCAAAGCCCAATAGTATTCAAACAAATCATTTCTTCCACAATCCATAGGCCTCTTCCTTCAAAACATTCCAAGTGTCTTCAATCACCACCAAAGCCTAGCCCTAGGGTGGCGTCAAGCTTTTAAAGGGTGACATTTTGGCCCTTTCAAGTGAGTCATTTGGCATGTAGGGGATGGGTAAGATCCTCCAAGGTGTCCTATAGGCCTCCAAATTCATGTCATCATCATCCGGAGTGTGGGCCCTTGGTATCCAAAATGTGGGCTTCAAGCCCCATGGAAGCCCAAGCTAGGCTTGTTCTTCCAAAACTATACAGCAACTTGGTCCTGCAAAGACAAATGAATACACCCTCCAAGGATCTCAATTAAAATGCATCATGATGAGTAAATAAAATCAATAAAATATCCATCTAATCATGTACATCCAAACCACCTCATCAAAATAAACAAGTGCTCAAATACCCTATGCAATTTTCCAAGTTTAGGTATGGAAGGGTTGATAGAGTGACCTATTGGGTGAATCGTACCTCAAGTTTAGGGGTGTTTCCCGAGGGGAACTCTTTGTAAGTCATGTGGATGAGGTTTCATGGATGGGGGAAGAATTTTGGGAATGGGTTTCATGACATACAAGGTTTTGTAGTGTCTCACTTATTGGTGCCTTTGTAGAGGGTGTGTTGCACCTTCGTTTTCAATGCAACCTTTTTCCAAGCCCATTTATTGCCTTTTATTCTTTTAGGATGTTTCCAGGTTGAAGCCAAGGTGGGGATTCTACCTAAGCATGAAAAATTGTGCCCACCTTGACTCTACCTTGGTCACATCATGCTTCCCCAAGTTTAAAACATGTGTGGGGCTTCTACCTAAGCATTAAAAATAGTTCCCACACATGTTCCACCTTGGTTGGCATTTTTTTATTAGTTATTTTTTATGGGTCCCATAAGTTTCTTATGAGAGACATTTCATTGTCCTTAGGATCCCTGGTTGAGCATATAGAAGGTTAATGATTGACTTTTAAATTTTTCTAGCTACAAGCCTTTGGGCCTTCATCCCCTTATTCCCATGAAATGAGGGACAACCCCTTCTTGGGTCAATACACCCGAAAATCCCAAAAGATAAGGATATGAGGGGATGAAGTGTGGAAAGTGACAAGTATGGTTGGGAATGGAATGATGAATCATCAAGAGGACCTCCCAGTAGAAAACCTATCCCTAAGGGTGACCCACTTACTAGGGCACAATGTAAACCACCAAAGTGAAATAGGGCAAAGAGAATAATGTCCAAGCAAACATTACATAATAAAAAGTAGTAATAGATGCAACAAACTCAAATGCCTCAAATATTGAAATGGCACTCACCAAAATACATGGCCTGTACCTCATGGAGCAAGACCCAATGTCTTTCGTAAGTCAACTGATGTGGTGGATATCGTTATGATGAACCCGAAGCTATGGTAGCGATGTGGGTCTCTCTCTATGCAAGTGGACACTGCTAGTAAAGTTGTCTCTCAATACTCCATGTCTGCAACCTGAGGGCCTCGAGAAATCATCTCCTTAGTTATACCCAGGAGTTTGGGATAACAGGGATGAAGCAATGTCGACCAATGTCCACTTGAAATGGACAAGTCACCTACATCACAAGTATCATGTGTAGAGTTAAATATCGTTTAAATCTAAAATGTGTTGTATTTATGTTGTTGAATTTTACAATTTTGTACTAATAGTTCAATATTATTAATATGTATGCAGGTTGCTGATATTTTTGCTAGTTTTAGTACTATTCTACTCCCTGGGAACTAGCCCACTGTTGACGCACAAAAGCGCAACATGAGTCCTACTTAGAAATAAATTGCAATGATCTATTATTTTTATTGGTGATAATAATAACTAGTAGGTGGGACCCCTTAAAAACTAGCAAAGAAAATCGATTCCCTCCACTTGGCACATGAATTTTGCCAAGATTTTGGTTCTACTCAAAGTTTAGTGGCATGCCCTTGATCTATGCATAAATTATTGGCGAAAGAATCAATGATATTAGCAAAAATAAATAAAGGGTATTCAAATGATCTTATTGCATACTGATTCAATGTGTTGTTTTATGCTACAACATGTGCTAAAAGGAGGAGTTGTTTTTATCAAGTTTTATTCTACATTTGACATTGAGCTACCATATGAAGATATCGAAGCTTTACCAATATCATCAAAATCAAATTCAAACAAACTTAAACTTTGATGCAAACAACATATGTCTTACTATATGTTACTAGGTTTGCATGGTTCATTTTTGGGTTAAAAGGTGTTACTACTTCTCATTGAGGATAAATGTGGGATATATGTTAAGTGTTGGACTTAAGGTTTGAATGAACGTGGTGGTGAGCATTGGCATGATATATAGTATATGGCATGAAGTTTGATGTTAAACTTTGTATTTGATATGTTGGAAGCAATGGATGATATATAACTTAGGTTTGGTTTTTGGAATGCGTTAAGTGTGCTCCGCCATGGAAGGTTTAGTTGGCAGCATTGAATTCTTGAGGTTGGTGGATGAAAGAAACGGCGTGCAGTAAATGCACATTGTTCTTCCTCTTTTTTGAACTATAACACCTTTTGTTATGTCATTCTTTTGGAGTTTCGTCGCTACTGTTAACTAGTTGTTTCGTATTTCTTGGTTGTTGTCAAAGATTTGGCATGCTCCTTGAGGTTCTTAAGCAATTTTTCTCATATATGATTCTTTTGGCTCTTCCATACATCAAATGTTTTAGCTATGCTCTGATTAAAATTGGTATATTGGATCTTGAATTCTACATGTTGTATGTATTTCAGTAGAAAACCTATCCCTAAGGGTGACCCACTTACTAGAGCACAATGTCAACCACCAAGGTGAAACAGGGCAAAGAGCATAATGTTCAAGAAAACATTACATAATCAAAAGTAGTAATAGGTGCAACAAATTCAAATGCCTCAAATATTGAAATGACACTCACCATAATACCTAGCTTGCACCTCATGGAGAAAGACCCATTGTCTTCCAGAAGCCAGTTGATGTGGTGGATATCATTGTGATGAAAATGGAGTTGTGGTGGTGAGGTGGGTCTCTATCTGTGCAAGTGGACACTCCCGGTAAATTTGTCTCTCGGTACTCCATGTCTGCAACCTGAGGGCCTCGATACATCATCTCCTTAGTTATCCCTAGGAGTTGGGGATAATAGGGACCAAGCAATGTCAATTGATGTCCACCTGAAATGGACAAGTCACCTGCATCATAGGTATCATGTGTAGAGCTATATATCGTTTAAATCTAAAATTTGTTGTATTTTTGTTGTTGAATTTTACTATTTTGTACTAATAGTTCAATATTATCAATATGTATGCAAGTTGCTTATATTTTTGCTAGTTTTATTACTAGTCCACTCCCTCTAAACCAACCCACTGTTGATGTACAAAAGCACAACATCAGTCCTGCCTGCAAAGAAATTTCAATGCTCTATTATTTATATTGATAATAATAACTAGTAGGTTGGACCCCTTAAAAACTAGAAAAAAAAAAACTAATTCCTTCCACTTGGCACATGAATTTTTCCAAGGTCTTGGTTCTGGTCAAAGTTTAACGGCATGCCTTTGATATATGCATAAATAACTGGTGAAAGAATCAATGATATTCACAAAAACAAAGAAAGGGTCTTCAAATGATCTTATTGCATATTGATTCAATGTGTTGTTTTATG
>JZKD02S1781231.1:1304347-1337950 GCA_000966675.3 Picea glauca | reverse complement strand
GTTATCAAGTTTTATTCTACATTTGACATTGAGATACCATATGAAGATATTGAATCTTTACCAATATCGTCAAATACAAATTCAAACACACTTAAACTTTGATGCAAACAACATAAGTCTTACTATATGTTACTAGGTTTGCATGATTCATTTTTGGGTTAAAAGGTGTTACTACTTCTCATCGAGGATAAATGTGGGATATATGTTAAGTGTTGGACTTAAGGTTTAAATGAACGTGATGGTGAGAATTGGCCTGATATATAGTATATGGCATGAAGTTTGATGTTAAAATTTGTATTTTATATGTTGGAAGCGATGGATGATATGTGTTGGATGGTATATAACTTAGGTTTGATTTTTGGTATGCACTGAGTGCGCTCCACCATGGAAGTTTTAGTTGGCAACATTGAATTATTGAGATTGGTGGATGGAAGAAACGACGTGCAGTAAATGCACATCGTTCTTCCTCTTTTTCTAACTATGCCACTTTTTTTATGTCATTCATTTGGAGTTTCAGCATTGTTGTTAATTGATTGTTTTGTATTTCTTGGTTGTTGCCAAAGATTTGGCGTGCTCCTTGAGGTTCTTAAGAAAATTTTCTTAGGTATGGTTATTTTGGCTCTTCCATACATCAAATTTTTTAGCTTTGCTCTGATTAAAATTGGTGTATTCTTTCTTGAATTCTGCATGTTGTGTGTATTTTTCTTCTCTATTCAAATTGGTGACTGTGAGAAGACTTTAGGGCTTATTAAAGCTTGAAATGAAAATGGCTTCTAAGATCTAGAGAAATTGCAACCTGAGTTTTTGTACATCTCATTCGGTGGAAATAATGTGTTTCAAAATGAAATGCCCTATTGTATTTTGAATCCTCCATTTGGTTTCATTGTGGTTATGGTTGTGAGGAAACCATGTGAATTTTTATATCACATTCTGTGTGAGCTTGGCAATAGAATATGGGTTGTAGGATATGAGGCATGTTGTTGCTATTTTATCGTTTCGTTGATAATGAGGCATAATAAATTTGATTTAAATCTCTTCACGAATTTGGCATGAGTGCAAAAGAAAAATGCTAGGGTTTAAATTTTATAGCATACTCATGTATCCTATGTTGTGGCTATGTCTAGACTCCTGGATTTGGCATAAAGTTGTGGGAATTTCAACCCAACAGTAACGAATGAGTGTGGGTGTATTTGGGGGTAATTTTTTCTGGCTAAATCTTTCGTTTTTCCCTCTATTTTTACAAACCTTCTTTCAACTTGACATTATTTCATAAACCTTTGGTTGATTACATTACTCTCGTCGTAACTTGACTCCCAATTGTGCATGAATTCAAATACATATTGTGTGATTATTTATTGATGGAAAATTTCAATTAAATTATGGAGTAACAAGGAGGGAATCGTAATTAAAAAGACTTTTTGTAAAGAGAATAGTTAAGGGGTCCCACCTATTAGTTACTATTTAATATACCCTTATTATTTATTATTATTTATTATCACTTGTCTCAAATTTGTGTTAAGTTAATTAACACTTAACTAAAAAGGTAGTTGGAACTATCACAACCTCTTTTGGAAGAGATAAAAGCTCATTACAAAGGAAGAGATAAGAGAGAGAGAGCAAGGAAAAGAATTTTATGATATAAGGTCTGCTCTTATACTTGTGAGATATCATTTTCATTCATTCTGAGTTTTCTAGAAATATTAACCCTCTTGTTGATGACAGGGTCTTATTGAAGGTAGCAGGATTCAAATATTGAGTCATATACTTCAACATCTTGTTATAGAAAGGTGGATCGTTTATCTTAGGCAGTCTATGTATTCTGATTTGTTTGTGGATTAAGTTTCATCATTGATAAAGAATATTTGCAGAGTCAGTAAATGATGCTTTTGTGGCAAAGTTGATCCAGATTTTTAGTCTCAATCCTTTCTTGTTGTCAAAGTATTTTTGTATGGTTCCCATCGGAGGCTTCTAAATCTGAACTTGGTCCATGTCCTCGCAGGGATTTGAAAAGAGGATTATTTTTTGTAATTCAGAATGAAATCAATAAAGAAATTAGATTGTTGATTTTGTCTCACTTGTATATTATTATGTTCCTTTTTTAGATTCATATCTCATTTATTTATTTGTCTTATACATAGTACATATATGTTTTCCTTTTTTTTTACTTTCTCATTTTGCACAGTTAAATAATAACAAAAAAAACAACATTGGTTCCTAGTATTTATTACTTGTGAATCAAATGATTTTTTGTTTAAGGATATAAACCTCAGGTGACATTCTCAACTATCTTACTCTATCCAAGTAAGATTCAAAAATGATTCAGTAAGGTACTTCATACCCTTTCCTCAACATTTATTTGGCAACCATACTCGGGACAACCATTAAATGGTTTTTCTCTAGTTTTGATTTAATGTTCATCTCTCTTTCAACCAACAGTGCATCATGCACCGGCCAGATTTAGATTTGATTACCAATCTGTCTATGGTTGGTTGTCCTGTTTTTGAAGGTTACCCATAAGGGTCTTCTCTCGATCATGTCAACAAGTTTATCCAGTTTTGTCAATCTGTTGGGGTCCAATATGATTACACTTCTTCTAATATTTTTCATCTTACTCTTCATGGTCAAGCAGGAGATTGGTATAGGTTCATAACACCTAATCCTGATTTGGTGGGAGAAGCAATTTTTACAAAGTTCATTACTGAATTTCCTTCTCGACCTAACCCTCCTTAATGTGTTTTTTGTGGTGGTCCTCATGCACAATCCACTTGTATATTTTTCATAGAATCCAAGTAGGATTACCATGCAAACCCTTACCTCTTCCTAAATGTTCAAGAAAATAATGTTGTATCTCATGATATTTTATCAAGAAATTTAGGAGTTTGTGGTGAATCTTTCTCTTATTAATCTACCCATGTTATCCCTGATCATGAGATCTTGTTTGATGCATTTCCTTTTCATGACTCTCTTTTTGAAACTCCTTTGGAGCAAGATCATGTCTCATCTGACAAAATTCTCTCAGAGGATGAATTTTGTGGGGAAAATGATATTGAAATACATGACGTTGCCTCTAATATCCCTCTTCTCGATAATTATTTTGAAAGAAAAGAAAAAGAGGATTCAGAGCATGATGTATCTTCATATTGTTTTTATTTGAAGGATGTGGTGGAAGATATTTTTGTTAATGCATCTCAACCCAAATATATTGTTTGGACAAATGAATATGTCGATAAAGAGATCCAATTTGAACATTTATGCTTTAATAATGAACATAATCCGCAAACCCCAACTCTTTGTTTTGAATATGATTTAACCAAGAAATCCATTTCTCACATTCAAAATACCTCCTTTCTTGAATCTAATGGGAAAATCCAACCTCTAGAAAATGGTTTATCCCAAATCTTTCACTCATATACATACCAGAAAGAGTTTGACTATGCAAAGAAAGTTGATGTTGACCCCTGTAATCCCATTTATGATGAAACTTGTTATGATGATGAATGGTCAAATCTAACTGATGAGAATCCTTTCGATTTTATTAATATACAAGATCATTATCCTTTTAAGGATCCTTATGAGGTTAATCTAAATCTTAAATCGAATAGTTCTCATTCAAATCTATTGTTAAAATCAACAAGAGAAGCGAAAGAGTGTGGCGGTAATATGCATACCCCTTTTATGTGCACTCTTTCTTTCAATAATGATAATGATTTCAAGGGATTTCGTACATTTTCTAACCCTCTATATGCTTCCTTGGAATATTATGATCTTATCCTTAATGAGAAGATTACAAGTGATAACATTAGGTTGTGTGATGAACCCATAAACCATATCTTTAACATTCAAGCCTCAAATCATAAATCTGAAGTTCTTGATCTAATTAATACTTGCAATTTTAGGTGTAAAACTCATCTTGTTGGTTGGCATGTTTTAAAACATGGTGATCATTTCTTTTGGGCCTTGGTAGGTATTTTTCCCCAACCATATGCATTTGTTGGTTGGCATGTCAGTGTGTTTTCCTTGCACAAAGTCTTTCAAGTCGTGAAGTATGCATGTAAAACTGATGATGCATACCTCTACGCCAAGTGTCATCCCACTTGAGTCCAAAGTTGTTAGATCTCTTTTCCATGTATATAAATAAAAACATATAAAAATGTAAATAAATTAGACAAATTAGAAAAAAAAATTACGAAAGGGTGGTAAATTAGGTTTTTAGTTTATTTAGTTTTGTCGTTCGCTTTTTCTGTTCTACTTTGATTTCATAATATTATGTCAAGATGTAGTTAATTGGATCATTTTTTCCATTAGTTAAGTCATTTTCTATAAATGTTGTTGATCGGTAATGAGTAATCGCACACAACTAAGATATTATGATCCATTGTTCTTTGAAGTGCTGGTGGATTATGCTTTTAGTTTTGCTTTTGTTGTTGTCTAGATGGTTTTTCATTTTCCTTTTTTCAACTTTCCCTTTCTTCCCTTCATTTTGATTTATAAGAGAATATCATATATAACTTACAGCGAATATTATATTCTCATTATTCTATCACGTGATATGATTTTTACATTATTGTGCAAACAGGGCTAAACCCCCCAAATACATCTCACTTTCCATGAGTTATTCCATGAAGTCCCAATCCATGCATCCTTTGAATTCCATCATTTTCCCCATGTTGCATGATTATTTACCTGGTTTCTATTGTTATACACCCCTATTGAGTTCATTCAAACAAGAGATTTTGAGTTCTAAATCTGCTATAAGCATATTTTCCTGTGGCTACGCAAGTTTGTTGATGCACAAAAGCACAACACGAGTCATGCCTACAAAGAAATTGCAATTATCTATTATTTATATTATTGACAATAATAACTAGTAGGTGGGACCCCTTAAAAACTAGCAAAGAAAATTGATTCCCTCCACTTGGCACATGAACTTTTCCAAGGTTTTGGTTCTGGTCAAATTTTAGTGGCATGGCTTTGATATATTCATCAATAACTGGCGAAAGAATAAACAATATTCATAAAAAGAAAGAAAGGGTCTTCAAATGATCTTATTGCATATTGATTCAATGTGTTGTTTTACATTGCAACATGTGCTAAAAGGAAGGGGGTTTTATCAATTTTTATTCTACATATGACATTGAGCTACCATATGAAGATATTGAAGCTTTACCAATATCATCAAATACAAATTCAAACACACTTAAACTTTGATGCAAACAACATAAGTCTTACTATATGTTAATAGGTTTGCATGGTTCATTTTTGGGTTAAAAGGTGTTACTACTTCTCATCGAGGATAAATGTGGGATATATATTAAGTGTTGGACTTAAGGTTTGAATGAATGTGGTGGTGAGCATTGGCATGATATATAGTATATGGCATGAATTTTGATGTTAAACTTTGTATTTGATATGTTGGAAGCGATGGATGATATGTGTTGGATGGTATATAACTTAGGTTTGATTTTTGGTATGCACTGAGTGCGCTCCATCGTGGAAGGCTTAGTTGGAAGCATTTAATTTTTGAGGTTGGTGAATGGAAGAAACGATGTGCAGTAAATGCACATCATTCTTCCTCTTTTTCAAACTATAACACCTTTTGTTATGTCATTCATTTGGAGTTTCAGCATTGTTGTTAATTGATTGTTACGGAATTCTTGGTCATTGTCAAATATGTGGCGTGCTCCTTGAGGTTCTTAAGCAATTTTTCTCAGGTATGGTTCTTTTGGCTCTTCCATATATCAAATGTTTTAGCTCTGCTCTGATTAAAATTGGCATATTGGCTCTTGAAGTGTGCATGTTGTGTGCATTTTTATTCTCTGTTCAAATTGGTGACTATGAGAAGATTTTTTTTTTTGACAAGAACTGTTATGTTGCATTAATCGACTTTCTGGCAAGCCAGAATCAGAAAGTTACATATCTGAAGAAGATTGGTGACCTCTAACAGTGTTGTCAACCTTCTTTTGAATGTCTTGGGAAACCAATCCCATCTGCTTATTGAGCTAATTCGAGAAAATGACAAAATTTGCATACATGAGTAAATTCTCACAAATTGTGAGCATAGTAGAAGACAGAAGCAAAGCATTAAACCGAGGGGGATGAAGATTTCCCCTTAAAGTAGGGATCCAACTTTTTTTGGGAACCTAGAGAAATTTTGGAGGTCGCCTCCTTTTCTCTGCGCGCTTTATTGGTCTTTCGCCCTCGGGTAAGGGGTGGAGACGGAATTGAGTTGTCGCCAGGTTCAGAGGTTTCCACAGAGCCGCTAGTGGGGACTGAAATAACTAGTCCTGCAGAGGCAGGGGGTTCCGGAACTGAAGCCCTAGTTTCTTTTGTTGCCATTGTTTCTAGGGGGGTGGAATCCAGAGGGATTTCATCTGCCGGGGGATCTGCCATAACTGTTGTTACTTCTGGCTCTCGGGCTTCATCATCCTTCAGCACATCAAAGCTGTTTTTATTTTCTAGAGATGCCTCTGCCGTATGGGTGGCCTTTGGGGCTTGGGCTGGCGGATCCTTTCGCCTTGGTTGCCTTCGTCGGTTAGTTACTGGCTGAAAATCATCTTCTTTGACTGGTCCCGGCTCCTCATAGGATTTGGGGCAGCTTTTGACGAAATGACCGTAAGCATGGCACCGAAGGCACTTAAACGAAATTTGCTCGTAGTCCAGCTCTTGGATATGGAACCATTCCCCCAGTGAGAGCTTAATGGCATCCGGAAGTCCTTTCTCGAGATTAACCTCAACACAAATACGAGCGCAGGTATATTGATCCCCCTTTGGCTCTGCACTGTCCAGGAAATGCCCAAGCTTATTTCCAATGTCCTCCAGAGAGCTTAACCCCCAAAGATGCAAGGGGAGGTGAGGCAGCCTAACCCATACTGGGGTTGCTGTGATATCGGCTCCGGGGTTGAAGTCAAGAGTCCAGGGGGCTAAGAATAGCCCTCTCGACCCCATGAAATAGGGTCCAGATCTAAAAACTAGATCCCGGTCCACTTTCCTCGCGAAGCTGAAGACAAAAAAACCCTTGCCTACTGCGCACAGAGAAACTTCTCCCTATATTAGCATCTTCCAACGCTCATCCATCCATGCCTCCACGGTTTTGGGACTTGTCCACAACCCCGTAAACTTTCCGATGAGGTCATTTTCTGCTAGAAGGAGGGAAAACTTGCAAGGGTCCTCTGGAGACAGCTCCAGAGAAGGGATCTCCTCCATCTTCTTAACAAACTTAGACGAGAGAGAAGGCTTGGATTTAGGTCCTGCTGAGCGGACTAACGTTTTGAAAGCTTCCAAAGGATCTTTTTCCAACTCGACGTTCGGGATTGGGGCCATCGTAGTAGACGGCGACCACCAGCAAGCAAGAGGCGGAGCAAGAGGCCACACGCATGCCAAACCCTGGTCGTTGCTTCAGTCGATGACACGCCCCTACACTCCAGATGCATGCCCCACTGGAACGCTTTGATCCGCTGCCCTGTAAACCCTGGTCGCTGCTAGACGCGTCCCTACAAACAAACAATCGACCTCCTGCAAACAAGAAAACGGAGGCCAATACTGCTGCTCCAAAACGCGTGCAAAACGCTCAGGCAAGATGCTGAAACACCAATCTGCTGCCCTGGACCAGACCACTGCTCCAAAGCGCATGCAAGAAGCTTGGGGACACAGGTGAATCGTTGGAGATGCTGATCCGCGGCCCTGGATGCTCGGTTGCTGCAGTCCGCGTCCCTGCACTCGAAAACCAGAGCGAGGCGGCTAGGGTTTGGGCCCTAGCCGTGATGACTCGTCTCGCCTCATCTTCCCACTACCTCTGCTTCTGTAGTCTCTTCGACTATGAGAAGATTTTAGGGCTTATTAAAGCTTGAAATTAAAATGGTTTCTAAGCTCTAGAGAAATTGTGACATGATATTTTGTACATATCATTCAATGGAAATAATGTGTTTCAAAACGAAATGTCTTGTTGTCTTTGGCATTCTCCATTTGGGTTCATTGTAGTTATGGTTGTGATGAAACCATGTGGTTTTTTATATCACATTCTGTGTGAGCTTGGCAACAAAATATGGGTTGTTGGATATGAGGCATGTTGTTGCTATCGTATCATTTCATTGATAATGGGGTGTAATAAATTTGATTTCAATATCTTCACGGGTTTGGCATGAGTATAAAATAAAAATGATAGGGTTTGAAATTTATAGCATACTCATGTCTCCTCTATTGTGGCTCCGTCTGGACTCTTAGATTTTGCATAAAATTGTGGGCATTTAAACCCCAGTAGTAATGAATGATTGTGGGTGTATTTGGGGGTAATATGTGATGGCTACAACTTTCATTTTTTCCTCTGTTTGTGCAAACCTTGTTTCAACTTGACATTATTTCATAAACTCGTGTTTGATTACATTAGCCTCGATGTAACTTGACTCCTAATTGTGCATGAATTCAAATATTGGCTAGATTTCGAACCAGAGTTCTACCCCCTCCTTGTTTCGACCTGTTGTTGATGTATATATTATTGAAAAACCATTGACAGTTGTTGTTACTCATCTGATATATCATCATTGATTGTCAAATTCCATCCATGTGTTCTCAACAATGGATTGTGGGAGTTGTTTCATTAATACAACTTGTTAGAAAAGTAGGTGTGCTCATTTAACCATAGACAATATAGCAATATTGTCACCCAACCTTACGCCGAAGCCACCCGTAAGAACCTTAACCTTGATAGAGAATAATTCTAGAAGTAATCCCTAGGCCTAATAACTAATCAATGTAGCGTACCTCTCTCTAGAGCTAGTGCACAAGGCAGAAAGTCCAAACCATAACCAAGAGAAATTGTAAGCCTAAAACCGAAAATACTAGTTGCAGTAGTTGCAGCTGCAGCTACTCTCCAGACTTGCGCACTTACTAAATTTCTGCAGTTATGAGTTATGTGTGTCCAAATGAGCTCTGGCATCCTGTATTTATACTATTCTACTTTAGTTGACCGGGTCGACTTCTTTTTCTAGAGGCTAGAAACTCAATATTAATTATTCTCTTTATCCGACTTGTCTTCTAGGGTTATGTCCAAGGATTTTAGAGTTTCTCTTACTTTCCAAAATATTCTAGTCTTATCAAGGTTACACATGGAGGTTAATACCTCTCGAAGCTACCAAAAATATTCAACACTCCCTCCTAGCTAGGGAGGTATTGAAAGAAATGGTTTTAAGCATAAACATACCATTTGACCGGTAGCATCATCATAGCCACACATGATATCTCATTATTAAATCATGAGCACCATCATCACTATCAGTATCATCTGATAGCATAAACTACATCATCTCTTGAAGCCATACTCAATACGAGTAATCATGCATGATGTTGAATAAGTCACTTAGTCCATAGATTGATACAAGAACTATTCTTCTAATCTGGACATATGTCCTAGAATAATAATTATTCCAACAGATGTTGGAAGCCACGCCATGGGCTACAAGGACTATTCTTCTAATCTGGACATACGTCCTAGAAGATTAATAGTCTTGGACCATTTTCCGCCTGGAGAATATATGTCCTAACTATCCATATGGATGGTAATCATTTCCAACACTACTGATAGTATTCATGGAAATCAGAAAAATGTCATTCAATAGAACACAATTGTGTCAATCCATAGTAGTACACAACTACTATCCAATGGTACACAACCACACCAAGTAGCACACGGCTACTTGATAAGTGACACATAGTCACAAACAGTGGAACACATCCAACACAATGGCACACATCTATTGTCTAGAGACATACAGTCTCCACAGTGATCATATCATCTAATATCAACCTGTATAACAATATCATGATACAAAATGAGTCATATGGGCCATTCTTCCACTCAAATCTATGAGATCTGGAAGAGAATCTTCCCTCAGAAGGTAAAACATCAGCCATGGGCTATCTGGACTATTCTTCTCAAGCTTAGAATAATAATTTTCCCTCATTTATGAGCCTGGAACATTCACCAAACTGGGTCATTCCTCTGACACTATTCATAGTGCAACCTGGAGAGAATGAGTCTGCCCTAGGGAATGCATGTCCCTAATTGTTGAACCTGGACCATTCACCTAAATGGGCCATTCTTTCCACACTAATCATAGTGCAACCTAGAGAAAATGAGTTCTCCCTAGGGAATGATTGTCTGGACCATTTCCTAAGGAAATGAATCTCCTGCACCAACCTCCAAAATGGACCATTCTTTGAAACTTCTCATAATTGTGAACTTTGAAAGAATGACTGCCCAGTGAGGCAGACCATTCTACTTGACCACTACTCAGAGTGACTACCAAGAATAATGACTGTCCTAGACCATTCACCCACACTATCCATAAGGGGAATCGTTGTCTATGGTACATCAGCAATCTATCGAACCATTTTCATTATGAAAATGACTGTCCGATCTGGACCATTTTCCGAACTGGAAAATTCTTGTCCGTCAAAAATCTCAAACCACTTTTCGAACTGGAAAGGAACTGCTCATCCTGGACCATTTTTCGAACTGAAAAATGATTGTCCATAAATCAATAACACATTAGTGCTCCCTCCCAACCTGGGAGTAATCTCTTCCTTTTTCAATAAGGAAGTCGTCTCCATGAGCCCCATCTTGTTTCTTAAGTATGCAAACTTTTCATCTTGGACATAGGCTTTACCAAAATATCTTCTATATTCTCATATGTGGAGATATATTGGAGAACCACTTCTCTTTTCTAGACTTCATCACAGAGAATATAATGCTTGATCTCAATGTACTTCGGCATGTCATAGAACATTGATTTTCTCTGAAGGCTTCATATAGATTTGATCATTACAATATATCATAGTTGATTTCATCACTTATGTTTCCTGCTAGCTCATGACATTGTGGAAAAGCTCAAACTGAAACATATCCAAGTAGCACTTCTTTTGTCATCGTGAGATTTTTCCATGGATTAGTAATCCATCATCTCGGACTTCTGAGTAACTATTATGATATGGTATCCATGTTATAGAAATTTTTCACCACACTTATGTTATATATGAGATACTTTGCATCAGGCTGTTTGAATCCATACAAGTTCTTCGTATATCTGCATACATGGGTCTCTATCTGGTATAAGCTTCTTTCCCACTTGCTTTATTTGGGAAGAACATTCTTTTACATGTAAATTCCAATCCATGGATATCGGTGAGTTGTCGTTATAGTTTTTCTCCCTCCTTCTGGAAGAACCTCTAAATCTTGCAATGCTTCCATTCACAAGTATTTTTCACATTTTATTACATACACTTTTCTTTATCATAACTTCCATTTATTCTTCTTGATTGCTTCTAGTGGGTTCAAACCAAGCTGGTAGTCTTGTGATTCTCGGTATAATAACTGGTTGTTCTATATTTTCTTTGTTTCTTGGAATCTTCATGTTCTTCCTCATGTTTCTCTTTATCTCCTAGGTCCATGGAATCTTCTATAGATTCCATGCCCTAAAGATTCCAACCTCTTCTTTTCATCATAGAATCATGGATGTAGATGGACAATTAAGGATACTTTAAGGCTTCTTTTCGAAGAAGACTTATTCTAAACACGTGTTACTTATCATGGCTGCTACTTTCAATGGGAACATGGACATATACTTCATAATCCTCAATGGATCATATCATTTAGGATTAGCTTCCTCCTAATCCTTGTTTCATGTATGAATGCATGCTCTTCTTTTCGGAATTCTATAATCAACTCCCTCTATCTAAGAGAGTCCATGCTTATGTCTGCATCCTTATTTCCTTTTGCAAAGTGTCACAAGTCTTTTTCTAATTTCCTCTTGATTGCTCACTTCTTTCTGTTTTGAATCCTTCTGGGTCTCTTCAAGTTTGATTCTGATTTCAGCTTATCTGGCAATTGTTACTTATATAATAGCTTCCACATGAATTGTTACCAAGGATTGTCAACGTACTTCATCTTTTCATATACATTACTTGAATAGTAATCATTGTAATAGTAATATTTATCTTGTTATTCTTCCATAGGTGTTGTTTCACTGACCATCTTATCTTCTAAGAAATAGATATACAGGAACTATGTAAACATGGTATGTACAAGGACTATGTTACAGAAGAATATTGTTACCTTGACTAGAAGAAGAAATCTGCTTCATCTTGTTTGAATTTATTTGAGGGTTCCCTTTCTTTGGTAACTGATGCTTCGTCTATTTCCTTCCTTAGGCTAAACTTCCTCTTATTCCTGAAATTCTTGAATTTTTGTTGTGAAGGCTTGATCATCGTATTTCTTTTGGGATTTCTCTTTTGTGTTAATCCTTGATTCTTATTGTGCACAGCAAGTCCAAAGTTCTTCAAATGTGATATATTCCTTTCTTGTGTTCATGCTTGCGGAAAATGCATCCAATGTCTTGGGAAGGTTGTTGAGTACTATATTTACCAGTTACTTGAAATGATTTCTTCAATATCTTGTAGTTGATCTCTTAACTGAGAGATTCTCACAAAGTATGATGTCATTCTTTCATCATCATTCATTTTCATGTCACGAAGCTCATTCTTCATACTCATTACTTGTCCAATGTTTCTGACTAAGAAGAGATTAGTTAGGGCATCATACATCTTCTCAGATGAGTCAATATGAGATATGTAGGGTATCAAGTGGTATTTTACAGAGTCCACTATGATACTCATGGCATTGATGTCATTGTCCTTGAACTTTTCCATAACTACAACGTTCTAATGTTCCTTCTCTTTTCCTTCTTCAAACTGTGGTTCCACGATCTTTCCTTTCACGATATCGAACACTTTATTCTTGGAAAGGATGAGGTCAATCCTTGTCTTCCATGCTCTAAAGTTAGAATCCCCTTATAACTTGTTTTCTGACTTTATAGAGTAAGTCATGATTGCTTTGACTTTGACCAAAAAATAAAACTTGACGTCTTAGCTTGCTGGGAATACCAGGAGGTGCAATAGGTTAGGGTGCACTAGGCTATCTAGAAATTAGGTCAATATCTTCACTTAAGGTGCCTCAACAAGAGAGTTGGTGTTTCGTTGTTGCAGCAAAAACTTTGACTGCAACTGCAACTGTAACTGAGCAAATCCTCCCAATCTATCTTCCAGTGATTATACTATCCAAAGATAGAGTGGGCCCATAACCTGTTAGAAAAGTAGGTGTGCTCATTTAACCATAGACAATATAACAATATTGTCACCCAAACATAGGCTGAACCCACCCCCGAGCACTTTAACATTGATAGAGAATAATTCTGGAAGCAAACACTAGGCCTAATAGCCAATCAATGTAGCGTACCTCTCTCCAGAGATAGCACATAAGGCAGAAAGTCCAAACCATAACCAAGAGAAAGTCCAAGCCTAAAACCGAAAATACTAGTTGCAGTAGTTGCAGCTACAGCTACTCTCCAGACTTGCGCACTTACTAAATTTCTGCAGTGCGCACTAAATTTCTCCAGTTGCGACCTTTGTGTGTCCAAATGAGCTCTAGCATCCTGTATTTATATTGTTCTACCTTAGCTGTCTGGGCCGACTTCTCTTTCTAGAGGCTAGAAACTCAATATTAATTATTCTCTTTAGTTGACTTGTCTTATAGGGTTATGTCCAAGGATTTTAGGGTTTCTCTTGCTTTCTAGAATAATCTAGTCTTGTCAAGGTTACACGTGGAGGTTAATACCTCTCACAGCTACCAAAAATATCAACACAACTAACAGTCATTGAAAATAAAGGGAAGGGTTTGGATTCCATTGACAAAGGAAATCATTTTGTTATTCCACGACTTGATATTGATATTTACCTCTGCGATGTATTTTATAACAGCATGATAACGAGTTATTTGATTGGTATGGGAAGAATCCAATGTGCTTTATTGCTTGAAATTGGATGATGAATTTGATAAGGAAAAAGTTCAAAGAAATATTTTTGGGGTTACATTTATTTGGTGTTGATGGAAAGAGTATTGTTGTTGTTACAAAACACATGTGAGATCCTTTTGTCATGGTTGTTATGGACACCCTATTGTTAGTATTAATCTCTACACAAATTCCAACGGAAAAAGGAATTGTTTGGCTGACATAGTTTTTATAATACCTGAGTTTGACTTCTTGCAAATTAATACATCACAGTAATACGAGTTGTTGGTGGAATTCAAATGCACTATGTTGCTTCATGATGGGTTTGATGGACAGAAATGAAATCTAACAGAACTCAAATGAATATGGATTAAAAATTCAATTATGAGAATGTCAGGATGGATGGAGTTTTTGTTAAGTCATCTTGATAAAATGGGTTTCAATCAACTAGGGGCATGAAATAGTGATATAAAGTTATGATCAGAGGTTGATTATGATGTTTTATATTTGTTGAACGAGTGATGAATGTATAATAAAGAACATTGGTCATTTCCATTCCCGCCCATTATTTCATTTTGTGCAAATTACAAATCCCTCATCAATTCCAAAACATTTCATTTATCCCCAGGTTCTGTTATTATAAAGATGTAATGGGTCAAAGAAGCAAATTTTGGATGAAGACTAAAAACAGAATAGTTGTAATTTGCAGATGATAAAATGGATGATGTGAGTGTAAAGGATATATTGTGATTAAATATTCATTTTTGTATAGAACAATATTCATATTTATTCTCCCGTCACAAAATCACTTTACATTCATTACAATTCCTCCCATATTCCCAATATCATTGTAATTCCTTGTTCTAATGCATTATGGATCAAGTTGGAAAGTGTTTATGGTTATTTTTTGTATAATTATGAATGGATTGCATGTGCTCCTGTGTGTGAATGAAAAGAGCCAATATTTCAATTTTGTTTTAGGCGGAGTATTTGATGATAGATTATTCATTTTAATTCATACTCTGATCAAATTTTTCTTCTAGATATGAGCTTTTTCAGCAAGGGTAGTCAAGGAAGAGGAGGAAATAGGGCCAGAAACAATTTATGGCTTATAGGTCATAGAAGGCCATGGTTTTCTATTTACTTTGATGTTGACCCTCAAGAACTAAATCAATTATTTCAAGCTTAGTTTTTCAACTTGGTTGGCCAAGGAGTTTTACAACCTCACCCTAGGCCCAAGAGACCCCCTTTTAAACCTCGCTAGAGTTTATCAAATGTCCATATCCATGCCCATGTCTCTCTTCCACCTGAAGTACACATTAATGATGGGTGGCAAGAAATTTTCCAACAACCTGCAAATCACCATCATTGTTGGCCCGATGTATCATTACCATTACCTCCGCCACCACCATTGAATCAACATGCTCAAGTTGACTATGTCATCCCCCCTATCCAATCTTCTCATGCCAACAATAATTTGAAGGCTACCATCCCCGAGCTTCCGATGGATAAAGGAAAGAAAGTGGCTTCTCCCTCCAAGTCCTCTAAGGAGTCTTCAGAGTCGGTCACTTCTCATGCCCATCATAATGATGCATAGTCTCGTGTCCTTAGCTAAATTCATCCCCAAGTTTCAAATCATCCCATTGTTGCAAAAGTGTATTCAGCAGATAAATCAGAGAAAATAGCAAGTGGTGAGAAGAGACAGACTGCCTCTCATAGTAAATATGGATTTTAGTTGCTATGGAAATATTTTTGGACAGTTTTCATGCATGATTTTTTATTGATGTCATATTTCAATTAAATGATGGTGTAACAAGGAGGGAATCATAATTAAAAAGACTTTTTGTAAAGAGAATAGTTAAGGGGTCCCACCTGTTAGTTACTATTTAATATGCCCTTGTTATTTATTATCACTTGTCTCAAATTTGTGTTAAGTTATTTAACACTTAACTAAAAATTTAGTTGTAACTATCACAACCTCTTTTGGAAGAGATAAAAGCTCATTACAAAGGAAGAGACAAGGGAGAGAGAGTAAGGGAAAGAATTTTATGATATAAGGTCTGCTCTTATACTTGTGAGATTATAATTTTCATTCATTATGAGTTTTCTAGAAATCTTAACCCTCTTGTTGACAGTAGGGTCTTGACTCTTATTGAAGGTATCAGGATTCAAATATTGATTCAATTACTTCAATATCTTGTTATAGAAAGGTGGATCATTTATCTTAGGAAGTCTGTGTATTATGTTTTGTTTGTGGATTAAGTTTCATGAGTGGTAAAGAATATTTTGCAGAGTCAGTAAATGATGCTTATGTGGCAAAGCTTATCCATATTTTTAGTCTCAATCCTTTCTTGTTGTCAGAGTCTTTTTGTTTGGTGCTCATCGAAGGCTTCTAAATATGATCTTGGTCCATGTCCTCGCAGGGATTTGAAAAGAGGATTATTTTTTGTAATTCGAAATGAAATCAATAAATAAATCGGATTGTTGTTTTTTTCTCACTTGTGTATTATTTTGTTCCTTTTTCATATTCATATCTCATTTATTGCTTTGTCTTATACATAATACATACATTTTTTCCTTTTTTTTTACTTTCTCCTTTTGCACAGTTAAATAATAACAAAAAGACCAACATCGGTTCCTAGTGTTTATTACTTTTGAATCAAATGATTTTTTGTTTAAGGTTATAAACCCTGGGTGGAATTCCCAACTATATTACTCTAGCCAAGTATGATTCAAAAATGTTTGAGTAAGGTACTTCATACCTTTCCTAAACACCCATAGCTTTTGGGTTACCTTACTTGAGGCCAAGGGTTCTTCCATCACTTGTACAGTCTGTGGGGGTCCATCACTGCCCACCCCCAGTATCTTTCGTATTCCATGCATCATCAATGGATGCACCCATATTCCACCCATTCGCACCACCTCTTCCATCACATCCATCCACAGTGGATGCACCCATATACCACCCACCCCCACCACCATTTCCATCTGTGAAATCCACCAAGGACGCCACAGTAGAGGTTGCCTTAGAGAAGGTTGTACAATCGACCCCTCCACCTATCAATGACTCTCCCTCGAGGATTGAGATATTCATGGTGAGATAATGTGTTGATGATAAATTTTTATGTATCATGAATGGAATTGATTTTATGCATATTTGTTTAAATTTCATTATTATATCCTTGTAACTAACACAGGGTGGCATCGTTGAGAGATTAGGGTCAAGGAGGAGGGTAACACCCTCACAATTGTTAGTACCATATACAGTGAGTTGTCTTATGTTGAATTATAAAGTATCATTTTGTAAGTCTTTTAATTCATTGTGGAAAAAAAAATTATGAGAATGTTTTTTCTTTGTGTAGTCTCCGGAGCAAGGAACCACACCCAAGCCCAAAACCACTTGAGGTGCTTCTTTGAGCAAGAGAAGAAAGATCGATTTCGAGATGCTCCTAAGGGTGGTGAGGGTGGCACTGGTCAATGAGTGACCAATGACTGCCATTTTGTATCTAGGCCACCATATGGGTGTTTTTTATGTTAAGGCAGTTGTTGTTGTTTTGTATATTAGACACGAGGTGGCATTTTATAAAAAATGTAAAATTTAGCCAATGTTGAATACACACACACACACACACACACACACACACACATTTCATGGCACGTTTTTTTATGAATCTCATTGTTTCTTCATTTTATGTTGATGAATGTATGAATTTCAAAGTGTATGAATTTTATGTGTATGAATGTATGAATTTATTTAATTTGATTAATTACTTTTTAAAGTGTTAATGAAGTCTATTTAAGTAAGAATAGTTCATTTTTTCTAAAGTTATTATAAATACTTGCATTACGCATTAATCTTATGGTGGAAACGATTGCTAAGTGCTAAATCCATACGCAATTAATGGTTCTCATTACCTAAATTTGACAAAAGATTGAAGACCCATCCTAGTTAAGACTCCACGAACCAATAATAGCAATCATGTAGTATAACATAATCACAATAGAAATAAGAGAGTTGAAACTTCACATTACTCTATCCAAAATGAAGCATGGTTCATTATAATGGCAATCTCAACATGTTACAAGGGATTCTTAATACAAAATCAACACATAAAATATGAGTGCATAATAAGGCCTCACATCAAATGAAAATATGCTTCAAATTCTCCATTAAGCTTGCCAGAATGTTCTACAATGTAGCCAAGAGGAGAGCTCCTAAATTCCCAAATTCTCCACCCTTTAAAACCGAGAGAGAGAACTCTTCTTTATAGAGTGAGTCTCTTCTCTTATACAATAAAATATTATTATTTTCTAAATAACTCCATGACAAGTCAAATAAATATTATAATAATGAATTAGTTAGATCTCTCCTCAATCCATGGTTTACCATGTTACAACATGTGGACTTTAGCCTCTCCAAAGCAGTTCACCCTCATCAAAAAAAAGTATTAGTATGCACCAAATAATGTTCATGAAGGGGACACACCACCAAAAATAGTCATCAATCCAATTCAAATGCCAAGTGTCCATATGGAATTTTCCCTCCAAGAATGTGCATGCATGCAACCACTCCACATGTTTGAATTCCAAGGTATATAACTCCATGGATGAATGTGAAAGATGTCAAGTGGATGGGGAATCCACAATAAAGTATGTGATCAATTCCTAGCCTTGCCTTGCATTTCCTTTGCTTGCTTTTATTTCCTATCCTTGACTTGCATTGTCTTTGCTTACTTTTATTGCCTAGCCTTGCCTTGACTTTTATTTCCTTGCTTGCCTTTGCTTGTATTTTCTTGACTTTCTTTCCTAGCCTTGCCTTGCCTTTGCCTTGCCTTATGTTCCCTTAACTTTCCTTGCCTTTCCTTGTCTTTCCTTACCTTGCCTTGCCTTGCCATGCCATGACATGCCATACCATGCCTTTTCTTGACTTGTCATTCCATGCGTTGTCATGCTATGATTGTCATGCCATGCTTTTTCATGTCATGCCATGGCATGCCTTGCCTTTCCATTCCATGCCTTGCTTTACCTTTCCTTTTCATGCCATTCCTTTACTTGCATTGCATTTCCATGTCTTTCCATGCCTTGCCTTGCCATGACATGACATACCATTCCTTACATTGTCTTGTCTTTCTATGCCATGTCTTTCCTTGCCTTGCCTTGTCACGCTATGCCTTGCCTTGAATTGACCTGTCATGCCATGGATTTCCTTTCCATGACATGCCATGCCATTTTCACCTCAATATTATATCCATTTGGGTATCACATAGCTCATATACATGCATATACATTACAAATTTCATATGAGAATACTTATCTGTATTAATGTTCAATTAAGAAATGTGTGTTTATTTACATGATTCATTGCATCTATTATACATTCACAACATAAGTTTGAACTAGTATCCACATACCAAAGTTCCACATTTCAATTTGCATGTTTAAAAAAATCACAAAACTATCATCATCATAAACACATAACAATAAAAATAATATCTTGCAATAAATAAATAGATCTAGATGTATACATATCAAATGTCTATATGATTATAACTAAACCCAATGAATACTAAGCAATGAATCACTAAGATAAGTAAAAATCAAAGGTCTAACCTTCTAAGGCCAAAATATAGGTTGTTACATTTACAAATCCCTATAACACAACTATGATCTTAAATAGACTAATCCATCCTTGCATGTCTTTCCATGTAGCTTCCCATTTTAACCTATACAACAATAAATATATATCTTTCCATATCATTATGAAAGGAAAAAATAAAATCAAAATGTGGATTTCAATGAAACAAGAATCACAAAAAAGGGAACATTTCTCCTCCAAAGAAATAAAAAACATTTTTTCTAGGGACATATGACTTAATTTTGTATCAGAAATTTCTTTTCCATCCAATGAAGTGTTTTTTCCTTACCATGCCATGTCATGCCTTTCATTGCCATGACATGCCATTCCTTGCATTCTCATGCCATTCCTTGTCATGCCTTGTCTTTCCATACCATGACATGTCATGCCTTGCGTTTCCATGTCATTCCTTTCCTTTCCATGGTGTTCCATGTTATGGAATGCCTTGCCTTGCCATGGTATGCCTTGCCTTGTCATGCCTTGCATTGCCTTTCCTTGCCATGTCATTCCATGCCTTTCCGTTCCATGCCTTTCCTTGCCTTGCCTTATCTTTCCAAATCATGCCATGCCTTGTCATGACATTCCATGTCATACCTTGACATGCCTTGCCTTGTCGTGCCATGCCTTGCCTTACCATGCCATGAAATGATATGTTATGGCATGCCTTGCTTACCATGCCATTCCTTTCCATGCCTTACCATTCCTTAGATTTCCATGTCATGTCATGCTAGGTCATGCATTGGATTGCCTTGCCTTTCCATGCCATGTCATGCCTTTCCTTAGCTTCTCATGCCTAACCTTGCCTTGATTTTCCAAGAAATGTCTTGCCTTGTCTTTCCTTTTCATGCCATGCCTTACCATGCCTTGCCTTTCCATGCCATGCCTTGCCTTTCCATGCCATGCCTTGCCTTTCCATGTCATTCCTTGCCTTGCCATGCCTTGCCTTACCTTTCCATGCCATGCATTTCCTTTCCATGCCTTGCCTTACCTTTCCATGCCATGTCATGCATTTCCATGTCTTGCCTTGCCATGCCATGCCTTGCCTTTCCATGCCATTCCTTGCATTTCCTTGCCTTTCCATTCCATGCCTTGACTTCCCTTGCAATTCCATGCCATGCCTTGTATTTTCATGCCATGCCTTGCCATGTTATGTCATGCATTGTCATTCCATGCCTTGCCTTGCCTTGTCATCCCATGTCCATCCTTGCTTTTTCATTCCATGTCATTCCATGTCATGCATTGCCTTGTAATTCCATGCCATGCATTTCTATGCCTTGGATTACCTCCCTATTCCATGAATTTCCATGCCTTGGATTACCTCCCTGATGCAGGAGCATCGCCAACACATCAAGCGAGCCAGCACGGAAGCGGAAGACAGCTGGATAAACTAGCACCAAATTTTGAAAACACTTTGGAATTGATGCGCAAAACTTTAATGAAGCCATTTAAGAAGGAGCGCCTTTGTATATTGTAAATGGACCTTGAGCGGATAGCTCTCGTCCTTTAGTAGGTAGACGACATTTAATCTAGTTAATGCAAGTAGGTAGAATTGAATTCATAGATTAGACAGTTTAGAAGAAGGAGGGAAAACGGATATAGACACCCTCATTTGTACATTGTAATGTAATTCAGGAATAGATGAAGCATTCAGAGAGAGCATAGGAGGAGCAGAGGGCTGTGTAATAACACCCATGTATAGACACTTGAATTAATAGAAGAATTTCGATTCAAATTCATGGTTTGCGTTATTCTCTGTGTATTTGATGTGGATATGTTCATGAATGTTTGTTTCCTGTTATACATTTTCTTTTATATGATGTGTATATGATTTCATGGTTGAATTGAAGTCTGAGTGGGTGAAGGAATGAGTTTCAATTGTTTCTCTATTTGAGCCAGAGAATTCCTGCAAGGAGTGCAAATGAAGTGTCTGCAAGGAGTGCGTTGACAGAGGGTTCAGATAGAGGCAGCTTTTGTTCTTATTCATCCCAGGAGGTGCAGTTGGCACATGAGCCGTGCAAGGAGTGCGCAGGCCAGGTAAAGTCTCAGGGTTGAGAACCTGAGTAGAAAGTTGAAAGACTGCTGCTGCAGGTGTGCGCAGAGTCAAAGAAACTTCAATACTTAGACGTTGTTGAAGGTTCGCCGCAAGGAGTGCATGCAAGATGTTTTCTGAAGGACTTGAGAGTCGTGGGGAAGCTCAGGAGGTATAGAACCTCGAGTAATTACCAAGGGAAGCGTAGACCAGTTGTGCCTGCGAGGCTTGCAGGAAGTGTCGCAAGTTACGCGCAATTGGACAGGTTCCACAGGGGAACACTTAGTCATTCTGTGGGTTACGAAAGGAAGAACGGACGGTCGGTATTCCCTGAGGAGAATCCGTGAATCTCCGTGAGCCATCAGATCTTGTGGAGGTGCAGGGGAGATACGACAACGTATTCCCAAGAGGTTCCAAGCTCAGGAGGGGCGGAGCCATTGATTAGGACCACGAGGGTCGTTGGATTCACACGTACATCGTGAATCAGGGTTTCGTGAGTCGAGGCTCCAAAATATTGCAACAGAATGGCGATATCATGATCCGCGATATCCTGATGAGCCCAGAACCATCCATCATCTGGGACACGTGTCAGAAAGTCTGGCGAAGTCGGATTTTGGTATATAGGGGGTCTTGAGGACAGGATACTCAGACAGCTAGGAATCGTGAAACGCGATATTCCGATGGGAGAGCTGGGTGGGGCCACAGGAAGTTAGTGGAGGACAGGTGGCATGCCTTATCGGAGTTCGAGAAAAGTAAGAGCCCGAACCCATTGACATCAAGATTCACGATCCCATGAATTCTGAAATCCCGACAGAGTGACGGGACCGTTGAAAAGTCAAAGCGTGAGCTCATCGGAGTTTCGGCGTATCGGGTATCGGGAGTCGGAGAATCGAGTTTCTCGACACTACGAGTGCCGAAATCCTGATAAAGAAAGTCCCGACAAAGAAAAGGGGGAATTCAGCGTTGACCAAGTATCGGGTTTCGTGGATTCGTAAACCAAAAGGTCGAACACTAAACTCGCGAAGTCGCGAGTTTCGATTTCCTGATAAGTAAAGGGAGCGAAGTCGCACGAAGAGATCTGTGGGTGCGTATTTCCTGATAGGGAAATAGAAGAACCTTGGAGTTGTTCGGACTGAGGAAAGAGAAGATCATGTGTGTGCGCGTGGACCTTCTGACCTGCGGGTGGTGGAGGGGCCGCGTGTGCTGTCAGTTTGGTATCAGAGCACAGAAAGACTCTTTGCTTTCTGTAGCAGAGAAGAAGGGAATTCGCCATGCCGCCAAGGAGAAGGGACGTGCAATCACTTGATCCAGAGGATAGGGAAGTACGGAGAAGAGGTAGGCCGGTAACAAATCTAGAAATGGAGAGACAGATGCGTGATCTCCAAGCGAGACTCGAGGACATGGAGACAACGCAAATATGCACAGCTAGTGCTGGGGATCTGAGTGATTCTGATAGTGAAGTAGAGGCTGAACGAGAGGAGGAAGTTGCAGCTGAAGATGCATCAAATGAGCGATTGATCAAAGCCATTGCCAGGATGGGTGCAAAAGCAAATATGGACATTCCAGTCTATGAAGGAAACTTGGATCCAGAGGAGCTTCTAGATTGGATTAGAGCTCTGGATACTTACTTCGACTATGAAGACGTCGAAGAAGACAAGAAAGTCAAGCATGTTTTCATGCGCTTGAAAGGACATGCAGCATTATGGTGGGACGAGCTACAAGCAGATAGACGCTGCAAGGGCAAGAAAAAAATCAAGAGCTGGGACAGGATGATCGCGAAGATGAAGGCAAAATTCATCCCCAGAGATTATCAAATTACTCTGTTCAAGAGAATGCAGAACCTGAGGAAGAAGTTGATGACAGTGAAAGAATACACGGAGGAATTCTATCGACTGAACATCAGGGCAGGTCATTGGGAGAGCGATGATGAGAAAGTTTCCAGATATATGAATGGCCTGAGATATGATATCTAGGACGAAATGAGCATGGTAACCATCAGAACGGTGGAGGATGCTTATCAAATGGCTCTGAAAGTTGAGGAGAAGTTGAGCCGTAAGCAAGCTCAAAGAGGCCGAAGAGAAGTCAGACCAGAGGCAAAGCAATTGCCTAGGACAAATACCAGAAGCCCAAGGAGGAATGGAAGAAACCTCAGGGTAAAGTTGAGATAGGTGGGACCTAACAATGAGGGCCATACGTTGAACAAAGAGGGCAGCATACAGAGCAGAGCGGAGGATATGCTAACAACAATACTTTTCCTCGTACCAGAGGTAGAGGAAGAGGAAGAGGTGGAGTAATCACATGCTTCACATGTGGAAAGAATGGGCACAAGTATTATGAGTGTCCAGAGAAGAAGAAGGACATTGGAGAAGCTCACATCACCGAGGCGCAGAGGTGGGATGTTGAGGCCAAAGACGCTGAAGGCAAAAGATCGCTTATGATGCGAAAATTCCTTTTGACACCAGAGAAGGAGGTGGAAAGCTCAGTCCAAAGGACCAGAATTTTTAGGACTGCTTGCAAGACCAAGGATAGGGTGTGCAAGGTCATCGTAGACAGTGGTAGCATGGATAATCTCATATCCACAGAGATGGTAGAGAAGCTGGAGCTGGAGACGACTGATCATCCAAGCCCATACAGAGTTTCGTGGCTATAGAAAGGACACCAGGTAACTGTTACTAAACAATGCTTGGTTGAATTCAAGATAGGTGGATATAACGATAAGATCTTATGTGATGTTATTCCCATGGATGTTTGTCATTTATTGCTGGGTAGACCATGGAAATATGACAGAAATGTGATTCATGATGGGAGAATGAACACATACACCCTGGAGAAGAATGGGAGGACACACATGTTGCTTCCGATAAAGGATAAGGAGGTGAAGCCGGAAGTAAGCAACACAGTACTTCTCATGAGTGGGAAGGAGCTTCTTATGGAGGTGAAGAGGAAAGAAGATCCACAGTTCTTTGTGGTCAGGAAATCGAGGATTTTTCTGACTAGCGCAAGAGTGGATGATCTACCAGAAGAGATTCAGGAACTGCTGGAAGAGTTCACTGACATCATGGTGGACGAATTACCTCGTTCATTTCCGCCGATGAGGAGTGTGATTCATCATATAGACCTCATACTAGGAGCTAGTTTTCCAAACAAATCCGCGTACAGATTGACGCCGCAAGAAAATGAAGAAGTTAAAAGGCAGGTCCAGGAGTTATTGGACAAAGGATTGGTCAGGGAAAGCTTGAGTCTGTGTGTCGTTCCGACAGTGCTCATTCTGAAGAAAGACGGAGGCTGGAGGATGTGTACCGACTCAAGAGCGATTAATAAGATAACCATCAGGTACAGGTTCCCATTGCCAAGAATGGATGATCTGATGGATTGATTGAGTGGGGCAAAGTATTTTTCAAAGATTGATCTGAAAAGCGGATACCACCAGATTCGCATGAGGGAAGGCGATGAGTGGAAGACGGCCTTCAAAACCAACGAAGGACTGTATGAATGGCTTGTTATGCCATTTGGCTTGACAAATGCACCAAGTACCTTCATGAGGTTGATGAATGAACTCCTAAAGGATTTGATCGGGAAGTTCATCATTGTGTATTTGGATGACATATTGATTTACAGTAAATCAGTGGTAGAACACTTGAAGCATTTGGCTATAGTGATGAAAAAGCTACAGCAGGAGCAGTTGCTGATAAATATGAAGAAGCCCTCATTCATGAAGACAGAGCTCATTTACTTGGGGTTTGTTATTTCGGCTAATGAGTTGAAGATGGATCCAAATAAAGTGGAAGTGATTAAGAATTGGCCATCACCGAAGAATATCTTTGAGGTGAGAAGTTTTCATGGACTGGCTAGTTTCTACCGGAAATTCATCAAGAATTTCAGTGGAATTAGCGCAGCGATGATGGATACAGTGAAGAAGCGGAATAAGTCTTTTCATTGGATGGTTGAGGCTGAAAAGAGTTTCAATCTGTTGAAGTGGAATATTACGGAACAACTAGTGTTGGTGTTGCCAGATTTCCAAAAGACGTTTCAAGTGAAATGTGATGCAAGCAGGTTTGCCATAGGAGCGGTCTTGAGTCAAGAAGACAGACCGATTGCATATTTTAGCGAGAAGCTGAATGAGGTGAAACTGAAATACTCCACGTATGATAAGGAGTTTTATGCTATCATACAGGCACTGAAGAAGTGGATACAGGAGTTTTATTACTTGATCCCGAAGGAATTTGTATTGTACAGTGATAACCATGCATTACAGTTTGTGACTCAACAGGAGAAGTTGAATCAGAGACATGTAAAATGGGTAGAGTATATGCAGAATTTCACATTTGTGATTAAGCATATTTCGGGTACTGCTAACAAAGTGGTTGATGCTTTGAGCAGGAAGTGTTTGTTGTTGCAGGAGTTTCAAGTCAAAACGTTGGGTTTTGATGATCTCAGGGACATGTACGCAGGTGATGCAGATTTTGCAGAAGCGTATGAAGCAGCTGAGAATCCAGGTCTCAGAGATATAAGCCCTTGGATAGATTATATGATCTAGGAAGGATTGTTGTTCAGAGGCAATCAAATGTGCATTCCAAAATGCTCCATGAGGGAGAACTTATTGAAAGAGAAACACAGTGGTGGATTAGCAGGACACTTTAGTCATGACAAGACATTTGCAAAGCTGAGCGAATCATACTTTTGGCCAGGGATGCAAGCAGAGGTCAAGCAATTTGTAGACAAATGTAGAATTTGCCAGCATTCAAAGGGGAGAAAGCAGAATGCAGGATTTTATCAGCCATTAACCATACCAGAGAGGCCATGGGAGGCGATAAGCATGGATTTTGTATTGGGGTTGCTAAAGACACAAAGAGGTGTTGATTCAATATTTGTGGTAGTGGATAGGTTTTCTAAGATGGCACACTTCATCCCATGCCAGAAGACCAGTGATGTGACTCACATTGCAAATATGTTCTTCAAAGAGGTCATTCGACTTCATGGACTGCCGAAAAGCATAGTTTCAGACAGAGACACTAAATTCATAGGGCATTTTTGGAGGACCTTATGGAAGAAGCTGGGAACTAAATTGGCGTTTAGTTCTTCTTATCATCCACAGATGGATGGACAAACAGAAGTGGTGAACAGAAGTCTCGGAGACTTGCTGAGAAGCTTGGTGACAGAGCACCACAGCAGTTGGGACAATATATTGCCACAGGCAGAGTTTGCATATAACGACTCAGTGAATTGGAGTACAGGAAAGATTCCATTTCAGGTTGTCTATGGGATACAGCTAAGAGGAGTTTCCAAACTGAGGGATCCAGAACAGAATGCTACTAGCAGCGCTAGTGCAAAAGAATTCGCTAAGGCGATGAAAGAACTTCACAGCAGGGTGAAGGAGCGGTTGTTGGAATCAAGCCAGGAGTACAAGTGCAGAGTAGATCAGCATCGGAGACAACTTCAGTTTGAAGTTGGTGATCTGGTTCTGGCACATTTAAGGAAGGAAAGGTTCCCGAGGGGAACATAAAATAAATTGAAAATGAAGAAAATCGGACCATGCAAGGTCTTGAGAAAATTTGGGGAAAATGCTTATGAGATCGAGTTACCGGATGGAATCAGAATATCTCCGATATTCAATGTCGCAGATCTATACCCATACGGGGTAGGAGAAGCAGAGACTGGAACTGATCAGCCAGTGATCTGATGGGTGGAACAGATGCCAGTTGCCGAGAAGCCGCAGATGGAATGCATACTGGACAAGAGAGTAGGCAAGAAGACCAAGAGGAAAGAATACTATGAGTATCTGGTAAAATGGAAGGGCCATCCAGTGGAAGATGCCAGCTGGGAAAATGAAGCGGAGATACAGAAGCATGGACAGACCGTGCGGGAGCTCATGGACAGGAGCCCGTGAAATTTTTCAAGCAAGGGAGTATGATGTAGGAGCATCGCCAACACATCAAGCGAGCCAGTGCGGAAGCGGAAGACAGCTGGATAAACCAACACCAAATTTTGAAAACACTTTGGAATTGATGCGCAAAACTTTAATGAAGCCATTTAAGAAGGAGCGCCTTTGTATATTGTAAATGGACCTTGAGCGGATAGCTCTCGTCCTTTAGTAGGTAGACGGCATTTAATCTAGTTAATGCAAGTAGGTAGAATTGAATTCATAGATTAGACAGTTTAGAAGAAGGAGGGAAAACGGATATAGACACCCTCATTTGTACATTGTAACATAATTCAAGAATAGATGAAGCATTTAGAGAGAGCATAGGAGGAGCAGAGGGTTGTGTAAGAACACCCATGTACAGACACTTGAATTAATCGAAGAATTCTGATTCAAATTCATGGTTTGCATTGTTCTCTGTGTATTTGATGTGGATATGCTCATGAATGTTTGTTTCCTGTTATACATTTGCTTTTATATGCTGTGTATATGATTTCATAGTTGAATTGAAGTCTGAGTGGGTGAAGGAATGAGTTTCAATTGTTTCTCTATTTGAGCCAAAGAATTCCTGCAAGGAGTGCAGTTGAAGTGTCCGCAAGGAGTGCGTTGACAGAGGGTTCAGATAGAGGCATCTTTTGTTCTCATTCATCCCAAGAGGTGCAGTTGGCACAGGAGTTGTGCAAGGAGTGCGCAGGCCAGGTAAAGTCTCAGGGTTGCGAACCTGAGTAGAAAGTTGAAAGACTGTTGCTGCAGGTGTGCGCAGAGTTGAAGAAACTTCAATACTTAGACGTTGTTGAAGGTTCGCCGCAAGGAGTGCGTGCAAGAGTTTTTCTGAAGGACTTGAGAGTCGTGGGGAAGCTCAGGAGGTATAGAACCTCGAGTAATTACCAAGGGAAGTGCAGACCAGTTGTGCCTGGGAGGCTTGCAGGAAGTGTCGCAAGTTACGCGCAAGTGGATGGGTTCCGCAGGGGAACACTTAGTCATTACATGGGTTACGAAAGGAAGAACAGACGGTCGGTATTCCCTGAGGAGAATCCGTGAATCTCTTCGAGCCATCAGATCTTGTGGAGGTGCAGGGGAGATACGGCGACGTAGTCCCAAGAGGTTCCAAGCTCAGGAGGGGCGGAACCGTTGATCAGGACCACGAGGGTCGTTGGATTCACATGTACATCGTGAATTAGGGTTTCGTGAGTCGAGGCTCCAAAATATTGCAACAAAATGGCAATATCATGATCCGTGATATCCTGACGAGCCCAGAACCGTCCATCATCTGGGACGCGTGTCAGAAAGTCTGACGAAGTCGGAGTTCGGTATATCGGGGGTCTTGAGGACAGGATACTCAGATAGCTAGGAAACGCGATATTCCGATGGGAGAGATGGGTGGGGCCACAGGAAGTTATTGGAGGACAGGTGGCATGCCTTATCGGAGTTCGGGAAAATTAAGAGCCCAAACCCATTGACATCAGGATTCGCGATCCCGCGAATTCTGAAATCCCGACAGAGTGACGGGACCACTGAAAAGTCAAAGCGCGAGCTCATCGGAGTTTCGGCGTATCGGGTATCGGGAGTCGAAGAATCGAGTTACTCGACACTGCGAGTGTCGAAATCCTGATAAAGAAAGTCCCGACAAAGCAAAGGGGGAAGTCAGCGTTGACCAGGTATCGAGTTTTGTGGATTCGTAAACCAAAAGGTCGACCACTAAACTCGTGAAGTCGCGAGTTCCGATTTCCCGATAAGTAAAGGAAGTGAATTCGCACGAAGAGATCTGTGGGTGCGGATTTCCCGATAGGGAAATAGAAGAACCTTGGAGTTCTTCGGTCCGAGGAAAGGGAAGATCATGTGTGTGCATGTGGACCTTCTGACCTGCAGGTGGTGGAGGGGCCGCATGTGCTGTCACTCCCCATCCCATGCATTTCCATGTCATGCCATGCCTTGCCTTGGCTAACCACAATTCATCTAAGCGATACTTTCACTATGATATTCATAAAACTAATTGTTTGTTAAAATATAGTTGTTTTCATCATTAGAGAGAAAAATTTTTTAAGTTAATTTAATAAAAAAATAATGGCATTCATGTATCATACCTTTTTTTTTCCTAAAAAAAATAATGCTTGTACTGAATGAACAAGTTTAATGCGTAAAAATTACAATAAAAGGATTCATTAAGCATGTAATTCTACAACTTGTTATCCCATCTATCTTAGATAAAAATACTTGCATGAGAATTTCAATGTCATAACATAAGCTCTCACTATCCATATATCTAAGGTATCTTCATAGTTTTGAAACATGGATTATTATAATTAATAGGATTTACATAGAAAGGGATGTAACTAAATAGGTTTATGTTCCATCCTTATGGTATAGTCTCATTATATTGTTGATCCATAATTTCTTTTGGATTGCATGGAAAACAATGTAACTTCAAGGCCTTATTTAAAATCAAAAAAATAAAAACTAATCTTTCAACTCAATAACTTTTATAACAAGATATAGCATGTAGACCTAGACCTAGACCTTGCCTTGCCTTGCCATGTCTAGCCTTGCTTAGCCTTGTCATGTCTTTCCTTGGATTGCCTTGACTTGCCTTGCATTGCCATACCTAGACCTAAACATTGCCTTGTTGTGCCTTGTCTTGTCATACCTTGTCTTTCCATGGTCTAATTCATGGTCCAGGTCATGGTCTATGTCATGGTATGGGTCATGGTAATGGTTTTTGAGATTCAAAAAGAATATCCTAGTGAAAATAATGCACCTACACTAGGATGTAGCCTCGGGCTATTTTTAGGTGGAAGTCTATTTTTAGATGATGAGCAAATTCTATTTATAAATTATGTCTATTTATAGATGGTGAGCGAATTCTATTTATAGATGTATTTCGACTATTATTATCCCCTTAATAATAGTTGGACAATAAATATTAATCTATTCTCAATGAGCACTTGGAAATAGTTAACTGAAGTGGAAAATTAGTTAGCTATAGGAAATTCGAGTTCAAAGGTTGATTGGTGGGACATGCAAGTCAAATTAGTTGTAACTGAGTGATTCGAAGTTGTAACAGAGTTGGATGTGTAGTTATGTGAGTTGTGAAGTAGTTTAACTCAGTTAAGTGAGTTAATATTAGTTGTACTAGTTGTAACTGAACTTACACTAGTGAGAGATCGGTGAATTAATTATTAATTAATTCACAATCAGTGATCTCACATGAAACTGAAGATTTACCATTGTTAACTACATGCATGTCAGATCCAGTTGAGATAACAGGTGAAAGGGATAGTTTGACTATCAGTTGTGACATTGGTGAGTGCAATCATGCAACCACACACACATTGGATGTGCACATGAGGAATGCGAAGCCTAGGAAAGAGGGATTCATTCATTGCAAGGATTTCCATTAGCAGGGATTGCGCAGAGGAGGCAGGTTGTCTGGAGGTAGTAAATTGGCACATGCATTTGCCAATTTTTGTATGACAGTGTGAGACGATTGTATATTGTACTGAGATCTCTTGGATTAGAGTTTTGTATGATATTGTTTCATGATCCATGATATATACATAATATATGATAGTGGGGTTTTAGCTTTATGCTTTCCCGGTAAAACATCTGTGTTATGTGTGATTGATCTTTCTTCTTGATATTGCAATTGGCGGTCGTGTTTTAAATTATGAAAGAATATTTGTAGAAATGATTATGTATTTAACAGTGGCATACAATTGTTAGATCAGGAGAATCTAGGAAATACATAATTTTTATTAAAATTTCTACATGGTATCAGAGTGCAGAAGATTGCAGAAGCTGAGTTTGTGATTGGATAGAATTCGAATTTGCAGAAAGACTTTCTTGGTGCTACAGTTGATTCAAGATCGAAATGGATTTCAATAGCTTGAGGTTAGAGTATGCACTCGAGGGAAGCTCGAACTAAATTGCTTGGAAGGACAGGATGGAGGCAATACTCGAAGACAATGGCTTGAAGGAATTCATTGACAAGGATGTTCCTAAGCCATATGTTGCAGACGCTGCAAATCTTGATGCATGGAAAAAGAAAGTGGCAAAGGTGAGGAGGATCCTATTGGAGGGACTACGAGACCACATTGTCTCAAACCTCCATGGGAAAGACACACCATATGCAATGTGGAAGGATTTGACGGATCTATTCCAAAACAGCAACGACCATAGGAAATTGGCGCTCAAAGATAAACTCAGGAAGATCAAGATGGAGAAGGGCGACTCCATTCCAAAATATCTCAAGAAGTTTGTCCAATGTCGGGATGAGATGGGGAATGTGGGAATAACAATCGTTGATGATGATTTGGTGAGATTGGCTCTCCTAGGACTTCCCAATAATTGGCATAGTTATCAAGACCCTATCAATGGAAGGGAAAAATTGCCATATTGGGAACGACTATGGTCGGATCTAGCGCAGGAGGAGTTCAAGCGAAACACCAGAGATGGCTCTTCATCAAAACATGATGATGAAGAGGATTGTGCTTTGTTTGATAAGGCAAGGAAAGGGAAGGGGAATAAATTCCATTCAAAATCTGAGTCTAAAGGAAAGAAGCTGGATTTGTCCAAAGTGAAGTGTTTTTACTGTCATGAACATGGGCATCTCGCTACTAACTTTCCGCAGAAGAAGATGAACAAGAAGGTTGTTGGAGTTGCAGCTGGTGTGGCCCTTCCCTCGAAATTTGAACTTGACTTCTCCTTGATCGCATGCATAGCGTCAAGTGCATTGGGATCGGTGTGGTATTTGGATAGTGACACTTCCTTCCACATGACGGGAGATAAGGAGATTTTCAGTGACTTGGAGGAGAAAGATCTCAAAATGCATATAAAGATGGGTGACGATGGACGATATAGTGAAACTGGAATTGGTAACATTACCTTTCAGAGGGATTTGGGTAAACCATTTCAATTGAAATATGTTATGCATGTTCCAGGTCTGAAGAAAAACTTAGTCTCAGTCGCAATGTTGAAGGATAGAGGCTATGATGTTGTTTTCAGCGATGGAAAATCTTTCCTGCGACATAAAACAACTGGTCAAGTCAAGAAGATAGGGATTCGAGTTAATAATCTCTACAAGTTGGAGGTAGATGGTTGTGCTTCCATTATGGGCAAGGCAAAAAAAGTGGTGAGCCGGGATGAGGGAGAATTATGGCACAGGCGATTGGGCCATCTTCATCATGGAGCCTTGAAAATCATGCAGCAAATATCTACTAGACTTCCAATGGGAACACTTGCTCAATTAGATCCGTGTAAGGGTTGCACCATGGGGAAGTATGTAAAGTCCACCTTTCATGCAAAGGAGAACCGTGCTTCGGTGATCCTAGAGAGAGTTCACACAAACGTGTGTGGACCATTCTCGGTTGCTTCAACAGCAAAACATAAGTATTATTTTATTTTTTTTATGAATTTTCTTGTAAATGTTGGATCTTATTCATGCAAAAGAAGGATCAAACATTCTCAAAGTTCTATGATTTTAAATAATTGGTGGAGAAAGAGTCGGGGAAGCAAGTGAAGGCTTTGAGGAGCGATAATGGTGGAGAATACATATCTAACGGATTCAAAGACTTCTGCAGCAAAGAAGGAATTCGAAGAGAACTCATAGTGCCTCATAACCCACAGCAAAATGGGGTCGGGGAGAGGAAGAGAAGAATGATCGTGGGTGCAGCATGAGCGATGTTGCATGATCAGGGCCTACCAATGCATTTGTGGGTAGAAGCATGCAACACTACGGTTTATGTGAAAAATCATTGTCTGTAGTATATAACCAGGTATGCAATTGTATAATAATGTATAAAATATAAATAATTGATAAAAGATATGATGGTTACAATTGAGAATGAGGGCTTGTTTATATACCCACACAGGGGTGCCCTTTCACCACTAGACATGTCTTTTTGAGAACATGTCCTTTCATTATTAATAATTATTATTTACTAACTAACTATTTACTAATTAATTATTATGTTATGAACATCTTATTTATATATATTATGTTCATAACATTGCCTTCCTCTTAAAAATGCTTTGTCCTCAAAGCATTGGTAACGACAGGTGTAATTGACAAAAATGTTCTGATTCCCATGCTGCATCTTCCTCTGGAAGGTTTTTCCATTTGATAAGATATTCTTTGATTATGCGAGATCGTAACTTCTTTTCTCTAGAGGCAATAATGGCTTCT
>JZKD02S1781231.1:1278909-1301653 GCA_000966675.3 Picea glauca | reverse complement strand
TGCGACATCTGTGTCTTGGGTCCCATTTTTCACCACAGTATTTACATTTACCTTCTCTTATTCTTTGGTAATCCCGACTTCTTCTATCTTCTCGTAAGTTGGGTGGTATATATTTATCGTTTTATGTGTTTGTGTTCTGGTTTATGTTTCTTCTTGAATAAAACTTACCAAATCTTGATTGACCTTCTAGCTTTTCTTCCGCTGCTTTTGCCTTGTGTCTTGTTATTTCAACATTAGTGACCTCATGTTTAACTCATCTTGGATATGTGGTTTGAGACCACCTAGGTAAGCTTGGAGTAATTGACTATCAGATAATCCAAATACTTTGGTGGCCAAGGATTCCCATTGATGTGTAAATTCATCTACGTTGTCGTTCTGTTGTAGCCTGGTGAGTTTGGAAAAGAATTCTTGCTCTGAGATGCCCTGGAATCTTTTAAAAAAATCATTTTTAAAGGAGTTCCAAGTGTATGATTGGATTCTTCCTTTCCACCATATGTACCAATTGTATGTTGTGCCTTCGAGGAACATGGATGCATATTTTACTTTTTCTTCATCAGTTGTAATATTATATATTTAGAAGTATTCTTTAGTTTTGTTAAACCAAGCCACGCATTGGTTATCGCTGCCATTGTATTTTGATAGTTCAATTTTGGCTTTGGGAGGGTAGATCATTAAAGGTTGATATTGTGATGTGGTTTGATGACTTGAATTGTAGGGAGGTGGAGGCAGTGGCGGTGGGGGTGGTGATGTGTTAGAATTTCTTGAATCATTTGATTAGGATTGGGGAACTTGTTGGTGGCCTTGATCTTTTATTAACTTTAAAAGCTCATCATATTTTGTTTCCCGATTTTGTGTTATTAGACCCAGGCTTTATTGGAATTCTTCTGTCATTTCTTTTTTAAAGGTTTCAAAACTTCGTCGTAAGTTAATCCCGATTTCCTGAAAAATATCATCTTTAAGATCTTGTTTTAAAATTTCCATGTCTTTTCGTAATTCGTTTTCGACTTCCTTTGAAATCTCTTCTTTTAGATTCTGGGTTAGTTCTTGTCTGAGTGCCTCATTATTGACTTTTATTTCTTCTCGCAATTCGTCATTAGTTTTTTGTAATGCTTTTTCGAGTAACTGTAGGGCGTTTTTGCATTCTTGGTCTATTTTTTCAATTTGATTTTTTAACTCTGCCATTTTCCTGGTACTTGGGGGTGAATATTTCCCGGCAATTTTGGTTGATTGTGCTGTCTTTCGCTGCTCCACTTGCTAAAAATAATAATAATAATAATAATAATTTATTTATTTTTATTTATGCTAATAATAATAATAATAATAATAACAACTTTCGATAGTAGTGATTCCTTTTCACTTCTACCTTCCTTTTTATTTTTTAACTATAATTATCCAAAAAAAATTAATGATAAGTGATAGGTAATTTGATATGTATAAGTGACCTTATATAAGTGATTTGTAATATAAAGTTACTTTATAAGAAAAGTAACTTTAATAAAAATTAAAAGTGATTTAATAAAATTTATAAGGTGTTTTAAAGGAAGTTTTATAAAGTGTCTATTGAAGTTTAATGGAATTGAGGGGGCACGATTTTATTAAGGGTCATGTATCAATTTAAAAATGTGGATGAGTTGGACGGGTATTACAGATTGTATGGAGATTGTATGGACGGCAGGGAATAGGGACAGGAATAGGTGGGGAACACGCGGGCTGTACACAGAAAATGGCACGGATATGGATGGCAGGGAACGGGGACAGGGATAGGTGGGGAACACGCGGACTGTATATTCAAATGTATGAAATTTGAATATAAAATATGGGATAGTATGGCAGTGGGTTACGGGAGTGTGGGAAATGGGAGCGGGGGAGTGGGACGGAAGGGAAGGGTGGAGGGGGGTGTCACAGGATAGGGTTACGGGCTATGGAACGGGGATTATAACGATAGGATTTTGGGAGGCTTGCGGAAGGGGGGTTACAGTGATAGGTTACGGGGAGGAAAGGGAGTAGGGGAAAGGGAAGGGCGGCGGGAGGGAACAGTGAATGGTTATGGGGGTGAGGGGACAGGAAGGGGGATACGGGCAGGGAAAGGTTTCAAGTTTGGAACGGGAAGGGAGAGGTTACGGGAGGGAAGGGATACGACCAGGAAGGATACGGGGGTAGGGGGGTTACGGGAAGGAATTGGGGAAGGGACGGGAGATAGGGGTTGAAAAAGGGTTATGGGATTTTTATTTTTTTATTTTTTTTTTAACGTTGGATGGGAATTTGGTTGGGATGAAGTTACGGGGGATGGAAAAAGGAAACGGGGTGTGAGGGATATGGCAGAAGGCTAGGTGCTTTTATGATATGCATTGTGAGGTTTTTTTGGGGGAGGACCGATCTGCTCTAATACCAATGTAGTATATAACCAGGTATGCAATTGTATAATAATGTATAAAATATAAATAATTGATAAAAGATATGATGGTTACAATTGAGAATGAGGACTTGTTTATATACCCACACAGGGGTGCCCTTTCACCACTAGACATGTCTTTTTGAGAACATGTCCTTTCATTATTAATAATTACTATTTACTAACTAACTATTTACTAATTAATTATTATGTTATGAACATCTTATTTATATATATTATGTTCATAACATTGTCCTCATAGAGTACTTGGCATGAGTACACCTAAAGAAGCTTTCACTAGTAAGAAACCGAATGTTTCTCACTTTAAGATTTTTGTCTCATCTTTTTATGTGCATGTGACCAAGAATGCCAGGAAGAAGCTGGAGCCAACTGCTGAAGTTGGGATATTTGTGGGGTACACAGAAACACCCCATAATTATCGTGTGTGTTTTCCTAACAGCAATATGACAGTTATGTGACGAGATATAAAATTCGGTGAGGGGAAAGCCATGCGGTTGTCGCTTGAGAGGGAGATAGACTTGCATGTAGAGGAGGAACTATTGGTTCCCAAAGATGAGTCTCAAGATGTGGATAAGCCACATGAGGAGGTTCATGGAGTGGAGGAATCCACTCATGCAGAGCCATCCATTAGAAATGGCAAAAATCGCACCACGGAAGATGATATATTGAGACTAGATGTCGCACAGAATGTAGGAGCCCCTACTTCATAGTGCATATAGAGACAGTCTCCTGATCGATTTAATGGATACATGGCTCTCATGAGAAAATGTATTTTGACTGAACCATATTCCTTTTAGGAAGTAGTGCAGGATCCCACTTGGGTTGATGCAATGGTGGAGGAGTATGACTCCATTGTCAAAAACAGTGCATGGGAAATTGTCCCAAGACCAGTCGACAAATCAGTGGTAGGTTCGAGATGGATCTACAAGGTAAAGAAAGTTGTTGATGGGAGTGTTGAGAAATACAAGGCCAAATTTGTGGCCTGGGGCTTCTCACAGATCGAGGGGATATATTATGATAAGACCTTTGCACCTGTCGCAAGGTACTCTTCCATAAGATCCATCTTTGCACTCTCAGTGCAGATGGGTTGGTGCATTCATCAGATGGATGTAAAAATTGTGTTTCTCAATGGGATCATTGAGGAAGAAGTGTGCATAGAGCAACCTGACGGATTTGAGATCTTCAGCAGCAAGTCGCATGTGTGTCGACTCAAAAGAGAGTTGTATGGGCTGAAGCAAGCACCCCGTGCTTGGTACACTCGGATAGACAGCTATTTCACCAAATTGGGCTTCACCAAAAGTGAAGCAGATGCAAATCTATACCAAATTATGGTGGAGGGTAAGCTTTTAATAATTGTTCTTTGTGTTGATGATTTAATATTGACTAGTGATGAGCAGCTGATACACTCATGCAAGGAGGACCTTGCAAAGGAGTTCGAGATGAAGGATATGGGCCTCCTTCATTATTTCCTTGGATTGGAAATATGGCAGCGAGATGGTGAAATTTTTGGGTCTCAAAGAAATTATGCAAGGGAGATACTAGGTAAGTTTCACATGGAGGGCTGCAAACCCATGGATACTCCTCTTCCAGGAAACTGGAGGAAAGAGGATGTTACTTCTGGAGAGGTAGTGGATGCTAATGTCTATCGACAGTTAGTGGGTTCGCTAATGTATCTAGTAAACACGAGACCGGACATTTGCTATGCGGTTAACCATCTGAGTCAAGCGATGGTTAAGCCTACCAAGCTCTTTTGGAAAGTGGGTAAGCATGTCCTGAGATACTTGAGGGGCACATCTGAGTATGGATTATGGTACATATAGACGGATGAGGTGAAGTTGCATGGCTTCACGGATGCAAATTGGGCGGGCAACCCAGCGGACAGAAAGAGCACATCAGGGGGGATCTTTAGTATTAGATCTACAGTTTTTTCTTGGTACAATAGGAAGCAGAGATCTGTGGCACTCAGTTCAGCAGAAGCGGAATACATGGCAGCGAGTCAAGCTGCATGTGAGTCTATCTGGATGAGAAAGATATTGGTTGGTTTGTTTGGTTCTCATTTAGATCCGACAGTGATTTATTGTGATAATCAAAGTTGCATTAAACTCTCGATTAATCATGTGTTTCATGATAGATCTAAGCATATAGATATCCAGTATCATCATATCAAAGATTGTATGCAGCGGAAGATCATGTTTCTTTAGAATATTCCTACGGAAGATCAGGATGCAGACATTCTGGCGAAGGCGCTCACCAGGAGCAAATTTTAATATCATAGAGACAGGATCGGGTTGAAGGATAATCCCTTTCTTGTTGAGATTCAACAAGAAGATCCTAGTGAAAATTATGCACCTACACTAGGATGGAGCCTCAAGCTATTTTTAGGTGGAAGTCTATTTTTAGATGATGAGAAAATTCGATTTATAGATGATGTATATTTATAGATGGTGAGCGAATTCTATTTATAGATGTATGTCGACTATTATTATCCCTTAATAATAGTTAGACAATAAATATTAATATATTCTCAATGAGAACTTGGAAATAGTTAACTGAAGTGGAAAATCAGTTAGTTATAGGAAATTTGAGCTCAAAGGTTGATTGGTGGGACATGCAAGTCGAATTAGTTGTAACTGAGTGACTCAAAGTTGTAACAGAGTTGGATGTGTAGTTATGTGAGTTGTGAAGTAGTTTAACTCAGTTAATCTCAGTTGTACTAGTTGTAACTGAACTTACACTAGTGAGAGATCATTGAATTAATTATTAATTAATTCATAATCAGTGATCTCACATGCAATTGAAGATTTACCATTGTTAACTACATGCATGCCAGATCCAGTGGAGACCCAGTTGAGATAACAGGTGAAAGGGACAGTTTGACTATCATTTATGACATTAGTGAGTGCACTCATGCAAACACACACACATTGGATGTTCCCATGCGGAATGCACAGCCTAGGAAAGAGGGATTCATTCATTGCAGGGATTTCCATTAACAGGGATTGCGCAAAGGAGGTAGGTTGTCTGGAGGCAATAAATTGGCACATGCATTTGCCAATTTTTGTATGACAGTGTGAGACAATTGTATATTGTACTGAGAGCTCTTGGATTAGAGTTTTGTATGAGATTGTTTCATGATCCATGATATAGACATAATATATGATAGTAGGGTTTTTAGCTTTATGCTTTCCCGGTAAAACATCTGTGTTATGTGTGATTGATCTTTCTTCTTGATATTGCAATTGGCGATCGTGTTTTAAATTCCGCAAGAATATTTGTAGAAGCGATTATGTATTTAACAATGGAATATAATTGTTATATCAGGATAATCCAGGCAATACATAATTTGTATTAAAATTTCTACAATGGTGTAGGTCTAGGTATTGGTCTAGGTCTAAGTCTAGATCATGGTTTAGGTCTAGGTCTAGCTCTATGTCATGGTCATGGTTTAGGTATATGTCTATTGCCAACATGTCCCTGAATGGCTAGAGGACACGAGTTGAAAGTCACAATAAAACTCAAATCGGGACTCAGATGGACAAACCATCGGTTACATTGGATCTGGGGAACCATGTTTCAACTAGTGGGGCCCCTCTGTTGTCATTTCGTTTCTCGAAAAATCATTTGTTAGAGGATATTTGGCACTAGGGTTTTGCTCAATGAGGCATACTACAATTTTTGAACAAAACGTTGATTTTTAAGGACACTGTGTTGAGTGATTGTGGGTAGCGTGGTCATGTGGGCCTTAGCCAAACAGACATGTGGGATCTTAGGGAACTTTGTTATCCTACTTGGTTTGGATTGTATGCCCCTGGACCAAATTGCCAACATGTCCCTGAATGGCTTGAGGAGACGAGTTACAACTCATGATAAAACTCAAACTAGGACTCGGATGGATGAATTGTCAATTGCATTTAATCTGGGGCACCAGTTTTCAACTATTGGGGCCCCTTCGTTGTTATTTTGTTTCTCGGAAAAGTGTTTGTTGGAGGATCTTCGACACTAGGGTTTTTCTCAATGAGGCATAGTGAAATTTATGAACAAGAGGTTTATTTTCAAGAACATTGTGCCAGGAAATTGTGGGTAGTATGGTCGCGTGGGCCTTAGCCAAACAGACGTGCATGAGCTTACAGAAATTTGTTATGTTGCTTGTTTTGGATTTTATGCTCTCGGACCAAATTTCCAACATGTCCCTGAATGGCTTGAGGAGGCAAGTTGCAACTCATGATAAAAATCAAATCGTGACTCAGATGGATGAATCATCGGTTGCATTAGATCTGAGGCACTGGGTGTCAGCTAGTGGGGCCCCTTCATTGTCATTTTGTTGCTCAGAAAAGCATTTGTTAGAGGATCTCCAGCACTATGGTTTTTCTCAATGAGGAATAGTGCAATTTCTAAACAAGAGGTCAATTTTCAAGAACATTGTATCAAGCAATTGTGGGTGGCGTGGTCACGTGGGCCTTGGCCAAACAGATGTGATGGAGCTTAAGGAACTCCATTATGATGATCAATTGGGATTTTATGCCCCCAAAGTAAATTTCCAACATGTCCCTAAATGGCTTGAGGAGGCGAGTTGCAACTCGCGATAAAACTCAAACCAAGATTTGGAAGGACGAACCGTCAATTGCATTAGATATGAGGCACCATGTTTCATCTAGTGGGGCCCCTTTGTTATCATTTCATTTCCTAGAAAAGTGTTTGTTGAAGGATCTCCAACACTAGGGTTTTGCTCAATGAGGCTTAGTGCAATTTCTAAACAAGAGGTCAATTTTCAAGAACATTATGAACAACGATTGTGGGTAGCGTGATTGCATGGACCTTGGCCAAACATATTTGCAGGAGTTTATGGAACTTCATTATGCTTCTCAGTTTGGATTTTATGCCCCGAACCAAATTGTCAACATGCCCTTGAATGGCTTAAGCAGGCAAGTTGCAACTCGCGATAAAACTCAAACCAGGTCTCGGATGAACGAACCTTTGATTGCATTGGATCCAGGCCACCCGGTTTCAGCTAGTGGGGCCCTTTTGTTATCATTTTGTTGTCCATAAAAGAAGTTTTTGGAGGATCTTCGTCACTAGGGTTTTTCTCAATGAGGCATAGTGCAATTTTTTAACAAGAGATCGATTTTAAAGAACACTATTTCAGGTGATTTTTGGTAGCGTGGTTGTGTAGGCCTTGTCCAAATAGACATGTGGGAGCTTACAGAACTTCGTTATGCTGCTTGGTTTGGATTATATGCCCCTAGACTAAATTGCCAACATGTCCTTGAATGACTTGAGGAGGCAAGTTACAACTCGTGATAAAACTCAAACTAGGAATCGGATGAATAAACCATTGATTGCATTGGATTTGAGGCACCAGGTTTCATCTATTGGGGCCCCTCTACTGGCATTTCATTTCCTAGAAAATCGATTGCTCGAGGTTCTTCGGCACTAGGGTTTTGCTCAATGAGGCATAGTGCAAATTCTGAACAAGAGGTTGATTTTCAAGAACACTGTGTTGGGTGATTGTTTGTAGTGTGGTCACGTGGACCTTGGCCAAACAAATGTGCAGGAGCTTACAGAAATCCATTATGCTGCTCGGTTTGGATTTTATGCCCCCCACACCAAACTGTCAACATGTCCCTGAATGGATTTGAGGAGATGACTTGCAACTCGCGATAAAACTTAAATCGGTACTCAGATGGATGAACCATTGGTTGCATTGGATATGGGGCACCAGGTTTTAGCTAGTGGGGCCCCTTTGTTGTCATTTTTTTTCCTGGAAAAGCCTTTGTTGGAGGATCTTCAGCACTAGGTTTTTTCCCAGTGCTTATTACATATGTTTGCCAATTTAACACCTTGTATGGCTTGACATGGCATGGCATGGCATGGCAAGACAAGGCATGGCATGAAAAGGAAAGGCATGGCAAGGTAAGGCATGACATGGCATGGCAAGGCATGGCATGGCATGGCATGGAAAGGCAAGGCAAGGCCTGGCATGGCATGGAAAGGCAAGGCAAGGCAAGGTATGGCAAGGAAATTCAAGGCAAGGCATGTCATGGCATGTCAATGCATGTCATGACATGGCAAGGCAAGGCAATACAAGGCATGGAATGGCATGGCAAGGCATGGCAAGGCAAGGCGTGGCATGGAATGGCATGATAAGGAAAGGCAAGGCAAGACATGGCATGGCAAGGCAAGACATGGCATGGCAAGGCAAGGCATGGCATGGCATGGCATGGTAAGGCATGGAAATAAAGGCATGGCATGGCATGGCAAGGCAATGCAAGGCATGTCATGGCAAGGCAATGCAAGGCATGGCATGGCAAGGCATGGAAAGTCATGGCATGGAATGGAAATGCAATACATTGTTTGGCAAGGCAAGGCAAGGCATGGCATGGCATGGAAAGTAAAGGCAAGGCATGGCATGGAAAGTAAAGGCAAGGCATGGCATGGCATGGAAAGGAAAGGCATGACAAGGCATTGCATGGCAAAGCAAGGCAAGAAAAGGAAAGGAAAGGCAAGGCATGGCAATTCATATCAAGGAAAGACAATGCAAGGCATGTCATGGCATGGAATGGAAAGTCATGGAATGACAAGGAACGGTATGGCATGGCATTGCAAGGCATGGAAAGGAAAGACAAGGCAAGGCATGGCATGGCATGGCAAGGCAAGGAAAGGAAATTCATGGCAAGGCATGGCATGGAAAGGCAAGGCATGACATGGAAAGGTAAGGCAGGGCATGGCATGGCAAGGAAAGGCATGGCATGGAAAGTGAAGGCAAGGAAAGGCATGGAATGGAAAGGCAAGGCATGGAAATACAAGAATTCCATAAAAACCATAGCATGAAGCCAAAATTTCAATCATTCATAAATCTGAAATATTTGTTCAATTATTCCTTATACATACATATTGTCATTCAAGTAGACGATCAATATCACTTCTAATATTGATGGTCTCCATTAACTTCTCGTGCTCAAAGTAAGGGAAGAAGTATCATACCTTTGATGAGTTCTTACTTGGCATTGTTTGCAGATGGAGGTTTGTACCAACAACCAAGTTTGTAAAGTGCTATATAGCTTCACCTGGTCTATAATATTGAAATACATAAACACATTTCTTACATGTTCTTTCATCCTGTGTCAAATATTCTCCTTTAATAACCATCGACCCAATCGAAAATTCAATTCCTTCGGAGTTTGTTAATGATCGCATGAGGGTCTGATTTCCCTATAAGTAATGTTCTAACCAATAATCAGTGCCCCATTCATTACCTCTTGGTGCAACCACTACATATATGTTCCCTACAAAAAATGGAGTGCCAACACATGAGTCCACTAAATGACCAAATCATAAAACATTGATGATAATTATTCAAAATTTTATAGAAGGTTTCACCAAACCTAGTAGTACGAGATCTAAGACATGATCATAATCTGTTGAAATATTTGATTGGTCCTCCTCCAACTGAGATAATTCCATAGTTATACATAAACCAATGGGGAGTGATACATGATCCCATCTATCAACCCAGACTATCGATTCACAATAATCTCATTCATTACTACTATATGGACCACAGAGGCAACAGAGTTTTCGCATCCATATTTCAACTATTGCATTGTCTAATGTTCGAACTGAATGGAAACCATGAATGTCCTAGATTGTTTTGCATTCATACCATTGTGATCGATATACATCGACCACCTCCAAAAAATATATGTCCACATGTCCTTTCCTGTGTGATTGGTCTTCACGGGTTCCTGTTCCCTCTCCCATTACTTAATAACACCATTCAACAATGGATTTCGCATCTTGAATGAGGGAAGTAGTTGTGAACTTCATGTTTTTCTTGTGCAGTGCTCTTTCTATGCATGTCTCTGCTCCATCATGCTCCCATTTCTCGTGCCTGGACTCAAAATAGTTTCAAATGTGTGGTGCCTTGAGTTTTTTGTGTAACATACACAGCCATTGAAATACAAGAGCACTTTTTAACTAGTCTATGCAACCATATGACCAAATCCAATGTTGATCCATCTGTATGTTCTTCTCTATAAGGTGATTGTAAAACAATTGAAATAAATGTTGTATGTAGGCTAAGTCATGGCATCGATCATTTCTTATGTAGAAGTGATACTCCTTCAATATAACTCGGTTTTCTTTGTTACTATCTGGCCCATGCATGTATGTGATATGGACCATTATGTTGACCTGCTCTAAGTGATAATATTGGCTTTGAATCTCATTTTGTGGTTGAAGGGTGTAGTTCTCAAAAAAATTAACCATTGATAAGATAGTACCAGAAAGAAATGTATCTCTACTTATTCTAAAATGTTTGTCCTGCCATCAAGCCACATAGACATGTTGAACATATTGTCGTGTGAAAAATTCCTTTGTGAAGTTACATACTCATACCTGGGAAGTCACCAATCGTATTTTTTTTCTTTGTTGCCCTCCATCAATATCATATGCGACATATTTAAATCTTTGCAAGGCAACCTCCTTCCTCTCGAATTCATAATCATTTCTTACATGGATGCACTTGCTCAGTAATGTCATTCCACCGCACCTAGGGCATGTCCCATATAAGAAAGATTTTTTATCAAATGTACAACCTTCTGGCCTTGTACACAAGATGTTGTGAATAAAGTCTCTAGATAACTATGGTGGCAATATAACTGAGCATTCCTGCAAAAGGGTGTTATGAAATACACGAAAAATATATATGTGTGTCATAATAATAGCCATATTGAATGTGATATCTACAACGACGTGTGTTACAAATTGTGTTTATTCGAACATACCAAGGCTTGCATTTATGGAAATACTTTGGCCAAAGTTAAGTGCACTATGTACAGTCATGAATCTCTCATAAAATTATGTGTATGTAATGTCAAGAAAGTGTTTAATATGGGGTTCATGGTCCCTATATTCCCTTCTCAATTTTAATACATCTTTTTGGTTGGAATAAGGCCTAGTTTTCTCATACCATAAATCTTGTACTAGTTCCTTAACTACTCCAATTAACTTCATATCTGAAGGCCCACAAATCTATTGGGCCACCTGTATCGAGGCTATCTCATCTATGAGAATACTTTCTAAGGTTTTTGATACTACATTTCATGATATGAGAGGTTTGTTGGAGCAAACAATGTTTTCTTGTGATCTTGCTAACAATTAATTGTGACAAGACACATCGGGCTGCATTACGGTCTTTAGAACGATATTTCTCGTCAATTATTTGAAAATCATCCACATGGTTTCTAACAATATGATGACTTTTTTCTAAACTTTTGATTGTTTTAATGCCTAAAATTCTCCTAACAACAATTAAACTTCTAGATTTTAACAAAGCCAAAAATAATTGACATTTAACGATATCATATTTTGGTTCAAAATATTCTTTAATGATTTTATAAGAATGATGATGAATAGTATGGTTAGGTAAATTACCTTCAAGTGATGCTAGACCACTTTCATACACCTAAATGCGTTTAGGAGTTCTTTGATGCACACTGCTCAATCTAGGTAGGGATGATAAACCCCTATTCTGGCACTCTTGACCTCCCTATTATGGATTTAACAATGTTGCAGTTATTGCCCCTTCAATCATTGGTGGATCAATTCTAGGACAGTGGACATGTCTATGACTAGTTTCTGGAATGCTTGACTTTCCAACAAGAGGTTTCACCACAGAAAATTCTTCACCATAATGTTGTGCACCAGTTGCCTCTCTAATTTCATCCATTGTATAATCAACTCCAAGAAAATCCTCCATCATCTGGTCATCCACAACAACTTGTATTTATGAGATATCGATTGGATTGGTCTCTATTGAACTCCTGCTCTTTGCTTGTGGTGATGGAGGAGAAACAACAACGACATCTATTCCATTAGAAATTGGATTTCCCTCTTTTGAAAGCCTACACTTTGACATACATAACTTTGTATTTTCTCTTTCTTCTTATACCTTTTCAATGGGTTTCTCTTTCCTCGAGGAATTTCTATCTCGATTCCATTGATTCCCCATGTTTAAAGAGAAAAAATGGCTTCCAAGCAGCCCACCACAAATTTGTCTTGGTATTACACAAGAAGGCACAACTAACAATTCCAATTCCAAGTGGACAAATTTGTCTTGGTATTACAAAATAAGACACATCTAACAATTCCAATTCCAATTGGACAAATTTGTCTTGGTATTACACAAGAAGACACAACTAACAATTTTAATTCCAATTGGATAATTTTGTCTTGGTATTACACAAAAAGACACAACTAACAATTCCAATTCCAATTGGACAAATTTGTCTTGGTATTACACAAGAAAACACAACTAACAATTCGAATTTTACAAATTTACCTTGGTATTACACAAGAAGAAGCAACTAACAATTTCAATTGGATAAATTTTTCTTGCTATTACACAAGAAGAAACAACCAACAATTCCAATGCCACTTGGACAAATTTATCTTCCAAGTATTCCCACAATTGTCTTGTAATAGAAAAAAAATTGTGTATTCAACAAGAGAAAAAGAACAAAAATGTGTATGTTCCTACTATTTTATTGTGCAGATGTTGGGCTTGTTTGAGTTTTTGAGAAATATGAGCTAGAAGAGTGTACTTGGCACATAAAACTTCCTAGTAGAAACGTGTGTGTGTGTTCTAGCAACGCGCACACGTTCCTGTTGGACATGGATGAGCACACAACCTCAAGGCTTTCAAGTCACAAGAGCATGTGCACGCTCTTAATGCAATGGATATAAAAATTATTATAGACCAAACATATTTATGAATAAATATGTATAGGGGTTTGGGGACAACTAGTACCTAAGGGCTTAGGATTGAAAGTGTTTTGAATAATAAAGCAATGGTTAGAGCACCAAGATGTGGGTGCAAGCATTGTGGGGGATTTAACAAAAGTATATGCATAATGTACTTAGGGATCGAGTGTGGACGGGATTAAGTGTCGAGTATAGGTTATTCCTAGGCTTATATGGAGCTATGGGGGTCTAGTTCATGGTCTAGATCAAGCTCTAGGTCATGGTCTAAGTCTATCTCTAGATCTATGTCGTGGTCTAGCTCTAGCTCTAGGTCTATGTCATGGTCTACGTCATGGTCAATGTATAGGTATAGGTCATGGTCATCATATAGGTCTAGGTCATGGTCTAGGTATTACCATGTTTAGGTCTTTCTATGTCTAGGTCTAGGTCTAGGTCTTTAAATGTCTAGGTTAAGGCCATTTCTTTCCTTGTGATGTAGAGAGGGGGGTGGAGAGAGAGGAATAAATAGAGGGGGAGAGGGGAAGACAAATATATTGTGTGAGATTGAGGGAGAGGGAGACAGAGAGGGGGGGTAGAGAGAGAGAGAGAGAGGAAGGGTGGGGAGAGAGAGAAGGGGGGTTAGATAGAAGAAAAGAGAGCAAGGTGGGGAGAGTGGGGGAGAGAGAGGAAGGGGGATACAGTGAGTGAGAGAACAAGGGTTATGTGCAAGAGGTAAAGAGAGAAGGGGGTATAAATGGATTGTTTGAGAGTGTGAGAGGGTGGGAAAGGAATACCAAGAGGGGGGCATAGAGAGAGAGAGGTGGAAGAGAGATGGTAGATTTAGGAGAGAGAGGAGAGATAGTGGGAGGGAGGGGGAGAGAGGCAGGGAGGAAGGAGGGGGGTAGAGACAGAGTGTGTGAGAGTACATATAGATAAGTGTTTTTTCATACATAATCTAGGGCATGTCGAACACTAATTGTGAACAATACAAAATCAAGTAATTTTAACCTTTTACGCTTGTTACTAGGGTTAGGATATTTAGACACTTAGGAGTTAGTTAAGATCTACTTGGTCGTTAGGTAAAAGTGTGTTTCTTACTGCGTTTATTTAGTATGCATTAGTATTCATTTGTAGTTAGGAAATCTAACGGTCACAATATGTTCCTGACATAGAGTGATCCAACGGTTCATATTCTCCTCAATCTTAACGGCTACATTGATCCATGGCTTAAAAGCCGCTTGATCCATGATCTCTATTTAAATAGCATGGAGGGTCATTTGTGAATGATATATTGTGAGAAAATCTCTTGTAAAATCTCTATGTAATCTTTTTCTTTTGCATTAATAAACTACTCTAAGTGGTCGTGTTGGTTAGGGTCGTGGATGTTTCCTCGTAGGGGTTTTACCATGTCAAAATATTGGTGTGTTGATCTTTGATCTGATTGTGATTGGTTATTGAAGGTGTTTTTCCTCTATTGGAATACATGTGTAGTCGAACATGGTATCCGACCTTGTTTGAAGACTCGCTCATGTTGTAGATCAAGATCGTGAAGTCAAGTTGCCTCATATCTATTTTCTTCCATTTTCATACATTTATGGGCTGAGAGGACTGTTAAATTGCATCTGGAGTGCTAATTTCAGTTAGGAACGCTTTTTCGTTTCACTCAAAAAGGTTTTTGTTTTCCCAAGATATGGCCATTTTAACTAGATCTGGAGGTATAAAGCCTGAATATGCCATTTTTAAATTTTTGCAAAGTATTATTTCGGTTTTATTTCGACTTTGTATTGTTTGTTTCTGGGTTGCTACACTTTTTAATATCTATATGCTCGTTTTCCTGAGCCCTGTGCGATATTGAAAAATCAGAAACAAATAGGAAAAGGTGCATTTTTTGGATAAGCTAACCGAGATCTAACCCTTGTTGTCATCGAGAAGTGAAAATATTTTCTTGTGTGAAAAGAGTTTTTTATGAACACTCTCTCCAAGGACATCTTCAACAACAACAACAACAAAAAAAAATCCTCCTGCTAAACAATACAATATGTTTTGCTAGCCTACTTGGTTAAAAGTTGTCTTATTAAGTAAGAGGTCTTCAGTTCAAGTTTCTCTTTTTGTTACTTTAAAAAAAAAAAAAATCATGCTCCAGTGTAAAGTGTATTTCACTTCAAGTATAAAAAATGAATCACTATAAGTAGCTTTAATATTTTATTTTAGAGTTATTTATTTTGCATGCAACTTTCTTTTATAAAGTAACTTCATTGTAAAAGTGATCCCCACTTCTTTTTATAAAACTGGGTCACTTCATAAAACAACATATTTGTAAAAGTGATATCACCACCACGTCGTTCTTTGGTTATCGTTTATTTATTTTTTTAAAAGGGCATAACTTTCACATTCGAAGTTCGTTTTCAGTGTCATTTTTTTTAAACCGCCTAATTTTTCGAGATCTTTCCATCTAGATCATAAATTTCAGTTTTGAAATCCATATTATCTGCACATTTAATATTGCTTCTTCTAGTAATATTTTGCTTACCAGCACCAATTACTTCCAATGGAAATCCTATATGGAGAATTTATTAAGAAGTAAAGGCTTGTACCGAATTACCTTGGGAAAGGAAAAAGAACCCATTGAAGTTGATAATAAAGTCAAATGGGCTAATAGGAGTAACGAAGCATGTCGACTGATAGGAATGTCCATCTCTCCTGATTTAAGGTTCCACCTTCAAGAAATTGATGACCACGATGAATCTTTGGAAAATCTTTAATCTGTGTTTGGTAAACACAATATTATTCGATCACATCAGTTAGAAAATCAAAAACTAAATTTAAGTCCAAATGATTTTTCTTGCATTAAAGACTATCTATTGAAGTTTAATACACTCAAAATTTTATGTCAAGAATGTGAGATAAAGCTGGAGGAAGAGCATTGCATCTATATTATTCTTTCTAATGTAGGTAGTGCATATTTTGTGTTTGTATATACCTTTTATGCCATGATAGAGTCGCTAGGGAAAGCTTATCAAAAACCCACTCTTGAGTCCTTTTGTGATGCTTTGATTAGAGAGCAATATAAGCTTGTACAACTTGGAGTGATCAGCACTGCAGGTACCTCCAACAAAGCCTTAGTCACTCAGCAGAGAGATAAACCCAAGAATCCCAAGAAGCAACATCCTCGCCACAACAACAAGCAACATAAGGGTCCCAAACCCACTCAGACAACTTCAGCTCTTAATGGTAACAGAGGAGAAAAATCTAAAAATAAGAAGACAGACAGACATTGCAACTTTTGTGATAAAGATGGTCATGATGAGTCCAAATGTTTCAAGAAGATGGCAACTTTAGAAGCAGTGATGAAGAAGCACAACATTAGTATTGATTCTACTTCTTCTTCTTATCATGGACATGCACTTTATACTTCTGGTTTCTCCTTCAATGGAACTTCTACTTCTTCTTTTGATGAGTGGCTTATTGATTCTGGAGCATATTATCATATGGATAAGGATAAAGACATATTTTCTACTCTAAATTAATGTAACACCAAGAAAATATTTGTTGGTGATGATAGATCTCTTAGTGTTGTAGGATCTGGAACAATTCAAGTAGATAATGGTCATCTCAATGACGTATTATGTGTTTCAAGTCTTTCTTGTAACATTCTATCGGTATATCAAATCACTCATTCAGGTGAAGGTAAAACCATAGATTTTTCACCTCACCAAGTTGTTATCAAGGATCTAAAAGATCATAAGCATGTTCTTGCAACTAGAATTGCTAATGATATTACCAGGTTGTATAAGTTTGACAACTTTGGGTCATCATCTTTTCCATCAACTTGTGTTACTCATAGCGATGACTTGAGAAAACTTTGGCATGAGCGGTTTGGTCATCTAAACTATCTCGCATTACAACAATTATGTAATCAACATATGGTGATCGGTCTTCCTCTAGATTCATGCAGAGACAGTGTTTGTGCCGATTTTGTTCTCGGAAAACATCATCGGGATAGTTTTGACAAACGTGCCTCTTGGCACACCTCGAGCCCTTTGCAACTTGTTCACGGTGACTTGTGTGGTCCACTTTCTTCTCCTTCTTTTTATGGGTGCAAGTATTTATTAACTTTCATTGATGACTTTTCCAGACGTACTTGGGTTTACTTCTTAAAACTTAAGAGCGAAGTTTTTGACAAGTTTCTCGCCTACAAGGCCCTTGTAGAAAAACAATTTGGACATCAAATTCAAAGGTTAAGAAAAAATAATGGAGGCGAATATGTGAACAATAATTTTACAAGTTACTGCACTACACAGTGCATCCAAATGCAACACATTGTTCCATATACACCACAACAAAATGGTGTTGTTGAGAGAAAGAAACACACATTAAAAAAAATGGCTAATTGTATGATCCAATATACGGGATTAAGTCTAAATTATTAGGCGGAAGCCATCAACTATGCAAATTACATAGTAAATCGCACTCCCACAAAGGCTCTTAAAAATATAACACTGAAAGAAGCTTGGACTAAAATTAAACCAGATGTAAGTCACTTCTGTGTATTTGGCAGTATAGCATTGGATCACATTACTGATGAGAAAAGGAAATCATTGCAGCCTAAAAGTGAGAAGTGTATATTTGTTGGTTATTCTGAAGATGTCAAAGGTTATAAACTTATTCAACCACATTGTAATGAAATTATTATTAGAAGAGATGTTAAATTTGATGAAAATATCGATTCCTACGAGCCTAATTCGGCGATTGTGCCTTCTTCAGCTTGTGAGCCATCTTCGACGTTTGTTCCTTCTTCTGTTCCTATTCTGGTTTCTTCTTCAGATGATGACAGTGAGAATGAAAATCCACCTCCGCCTACTCACCTTCCTCCAAATGAGTCCATTGAACCTGAACGAGAACCATCACTGTCGCTTCCTAGATGGGTTTCTTCAACACGAGAAGCAATTGGTGATGTTTTCAGTGATCCTTCAGATCAGCATCAGACACATTCTCAATTCCAATGAGACTCTTCTCTTTTGGTTCAATTTTCATAGACTTGTTATACAGAGACATTTGCAGAAGCTCCAGTTCATCCAAATTGGGATACAACAATGAATGAAGAGTATTGTTATTTAATGGAAAATGATACTTGGGATCTTGTACCTCTTCCAAAAGGAATAAAACTTGTCAGATGTAAATGGGTCTATAGAATTAAGTATCCATCAGATGGAGTGCTGAACGACACAAGGCTCGATTAGTTGCCAAAGAATTTTCCCAACCTGAAGTAATTGACTATAATGAAACATTTTCCTTTGTATCCAAAGTGAATTCCATCTGCATTATTCTTTCCCTTGTTGCCTCACATAAATGGGAGGTCCATTAGATGGATGTTAAATCTGCCTTCTTGCATGGGGATTTGCAAGAAGAAATATACATCGAACAACCTCATGGCTATGTCCAGAATGACTCTAGCCTTGTTTGTCTCCTTAAGAAATATCTTTATGGTCTTAAGCAAGCTCCCCAAGCTTGGTATGCCAAAATGGACAGCTTTCTTACTGACACTAAATTTTCTAGATGCCATTCTAATCCTAATGTCTATACCAAGAAAGTAGGAAGTCATCTCATAATCCTTGTCCTTTATGTTGATCACCTTATCCTTACTGGTAGTGACTCAAAACTTTTAAACCATGTGAAAACCAACCTCAAGAAGGAATTTGAAATGACAGACTTAGGATTTTTTCACTATTTCCTTGTCCTCCAAATTTTGCAAACCAATGAAGGAAATTTTCTTTCCCAGTATAAGTATGCTTGTAACCTTCTTCGTCGCTTTCACATGGAATATTGTAAACCAGCCACTTCTCCCTTCCAGTATAAAGTCAAGATTGTTGCCACCTTGTATCGTCAGTTAGTTGGTAGCCTCTTATACTTGACTCGTACCCAGCCTGATATTTCCTTTGTTTTTTGTCTTGTTGCCCAGTATATGCAAACACCCCATGAAATCCATTGGAAAGAAGCTAAAAGGATACTTCAGTATGTCTAGGGTACAGTTCAGTTTGGGATCCATTATAGTTCAGAGGGGACTCCTTTATTGGTTGGTTTATTTATTCAGTTTGGGTTTGTGACCCTGATGATCAAAAGTCTACTGTAGGTTATGTTTTCAGCCTTGGTTCAGGACTTATCACTTGGACCTGTAAAAACCAACATGATATTTCACTTTCTTCGGCAGAAGCGGAGTACTGAGCAGTGGTAAATGCAAGTCAGGAAGCCTTGTAGCTTCGACAGATCCTTTCAGAGTTTGCATTCCAGCAGCAACATCTGGCCGGCCTTTGGTGTGACAATCAAAGTGCCATCAAGCTCTCCAAAGACCCAGTTCAACATCAATGCAGCAAACACGTCGAGATACACATGCACTTCATTAGAAAGCTCATTCATGATCAAGTTATTGAAGTGCTCTTTTTCCCTACAGAAGATCAAATTGCAGACATTTTAACAAAGTCTCTTACAGAATCGAAGTTTTCCAAACTTTGACCTATGTTAGGAGTTCAGGAAGTTTTCATTAAGGGGGGATATGCTCTAATTCCTCCTTCCTTCTCCTATTTTGTCATTATTTTAAATATTTCAATCCTATCCCAAGTTTTTCTTAAGGGGGGATGTTAGGATATTTATACACTTATGAGTTAGTTAAGATCTACTTGGTCTAATGTGTCGTTAGGTAAAATTGTGTTTCTTAGTGTGTTTCTTTAGTATACATTAGTATGCATTTGTAGTTAGGAAATTCGACGATCACGATATGTTCCTGACATAGAGTGATCTGACGGTTCATATTCTCCTCTATATTAACGGCTACATTGATATGTGGCTTAGAACCCGATTGGTCCATGATCTCTATTTAAAGGGCATGGAGGGTCATTTGTCGATGATCGGTTGTTAGAAACTCTCTTGTAAAATCTCTTTGTAATCTTTTTCTTTTGCATTAATAGACTACTCCAAGTGGTCGTGTTGGTTGGGGTTGTGGATGTTTCCCCGTAGGGGTTTTACCACATTAAAATATTGGTGTGTTGATCTTTGATCTAGTTTTGTGAGTGGTTACTGAAGGTGTTCATCCTCTATTGAAATACCTGTGCAGTCAAACAACCAAGCTATAAATGGCTAACGACAAGAGGCTTATCTTGAAGAGCGTACAAATATATAAGTGTTCCAGTAATACATAATCTAGGCCAATCTCATAAGAAAAAATATCAATCGTGGATTTTTGATAATATAAAATCAAACAATGGGAAATCTCATAGAGAAATGAGAAAACCTGACAATGAAATCAAATCAAATCACCAAAAAGGTAATAAATGTGAAATATAAAATTATTTAAAAATGAATTAAGAAAAACATTCAAAGAAGGATAAATATTCCATATAAATAATATTGAATCTGTAAAATTCTAAGACTCGAGAGATCTAGAATTTGATGAGAAAAATAATACTAATCCAGTGAATTTGCAAATAAACAAAGAAGAGAGAGATAGAGAATAATTTACTCCACAAGAATGAATGTATTCCCAATATGTTCAAAATTACAATGAGATCAATCCAATATGTAGAGAGGAATTGATCTTGTCACTAATAATAGCAATTGTCACTAAAAGCAATGTAAAAATGGCTAAAGCACATGCCTAAACCTCTAAAATAGTTAACCCACACCTAATATGAGTATGATAGGCTGCAAAGTGCGAGTTCTCCATAACTGACATGCAAAACATGCAAGTTTACAAAAGAAAGGGGGTAAATCCCTAAAATCAAGGGACAGTTTCCTTGATTTAAGGAGGAAGTGCGCTCTCCTTCCTTTAGGTGTTTAAAATTTGCATGGAGGTTGGAAAGGAGTCACTAAGTGGATTTATAACTAAATAACTCAAATTCAACTCCCTAAACTTAAGGAAAACTCCCTAAAATCAAGGAAGGTGTCTCCTACCCTCTCTAAAAAGTCGAATCAAGTGAGGAAAAATGCATTGGGATGAATTAACCAAGGTCTAGGTGCCTAAGACAAGTAATACACCAAGGGAAGTTAGGATTATGCTCTAATAGAATCCACTAAAATATTATGCTTACATTAAAATCAAAAATCAGGATCAACGTACCATAATCATCATTAAACCATGTGAAATCATTATTAAATTGTAGGTGAACGGTCATATCCATAAAATATCATTTTTAAACAAGAGGTATAGGCATAATGCACTTAGGGATTGGATGTGGAGGGGGTTAAGGGTAGATTATATGTTATTCCTAGGCTTAGATGGAGCTAGGGGGGTCTAGGTCATGGTCTAGGTCAAGCTCTAGGTCATGGTCTAGTTCTAGTTCATGGTCTAGGTCATGGTCATATTCATATAAGTACTCATATAAGTACTCCATTGGAAGAAGAATAAAAATTTAACACTCACCTTACAGGCAAGGCTACATTTCTTTGTTGCACATATCATTTATTCATTGTGATCCCTGCCTTGACTTTAGAATACATTTGGATTTCTTCGGCATCTACGAATGAAATAATAAAACAAAACTCACTCATATTTCTGGTAAAATATTTTATCAATAAATAAATTACGATACCTACCTACCTCCACCACCTAGCGAACCAATGCTCTATCCTCCTCTATGCTCGACTGTCTTTCTCCTCTCTTTCTCCCAGACCATAGAACCAATGCTCTTATATCCTCTCTTCTCTATTGTTTTCTTCTCTATGCTCTGCCCTATTTTCTTTTAAGTCCTTTTGTCACCCACTTATCGAACTTAAAATTAATTTAATTTTGATTTTAGGAACAAAATTTTCCATCCCACACCATTGGAATGCAACTCAATTTTGTGTGCCTTGTCTTGCCTTGCATTTCCATGTTATTCCATGCCATGCCTTCCCTTTGAGATAGAAGAGGTTGAGTATTTTTCTTGGCACATAAAAATGCCCAGGAGGAATGCGTACGCATTCCTAGAACACACACGTGTTCCTGGTGGGCAAGGATGAGCACCCAACCTAAGGTCTTAGGATTGAAAGTGTTTTAAAGCATAGAGTGATGGTTAGAGCACCAAGATGTGGGTGCAATGGTTATGGGGCCTTTAACAAGAGGTATATGCATAGTGCACTTAGGGCTTGAGTGTGGATGGGGTTAAGGGTCGAGTATTGATTATGCCTAGTCTTAGATGGAGCTAGGGGGGTCTAAGTCATGGTCTAGGTCAAGTTTTGTTTCATGGTCTATGTCATGGTCATGGTATAGGTCTAGTTCATGGTCTAGCTCTAGTTATAGGTCTATTTCGTGGTCTAGGTCATGGTCTAGGTCTAAATATAGCTCTATGGCATGGACTACGTCATGGTCATCGTATAAGTATAGTTCACGGTCTATGGTCTAGGTCTAGGTATAGTTCTTGTCATGCCTTTCCATGTCTAGGTATTATTATGTCTAGGTCTTGACATGTCTAGGTCAAGGCCATTTCTTTCCTTGTGATGTACCAAACTTGTTATAGTGTGTAAAAGTATGAGAGGGAGAGAGAGGAATACATAAGGGGGGGTTAGAGAGAGAGTGTATGAGAGTGTGAGAGTCAGAGAGAGGAAGAAAGAGAGGGGGGG
>JZKD02S1781231.1:1261944-1277285 GCA_000966675.3 Picea glauca | reverse complement strand
GGGGAAAAGAGAGAGAGGGGGGGGATAGAGAGCGAGTGGGTATGAGAGTTTGAGGAATGTCAAGGCAAGGTCTAGGTCTAGGTCTTTCCATGCCTTGTGATGTCTAAGTCTTGTCATGTCTAGTTCTTACCATGTATAGGAGTATGAGAGGAAGAGAGAGGGAGACAGACAAGGAGGGTAGAGAGGGAGAGTGAAAGGGAGATAGAGGGCGGGTAGATGTAGGAGAGAGAGAGAGAGAGAGAGAGAGAGAGAGAGTGGGAGGGACTAGGGAATGGCAAATAAAATATAGTGTACAGGAGCACGTGCACACTCTTAGGAATGTGTGCGTGTTCATATAGCACTTGTGGGCAATTACGAATGCATGTGCATTCCTAGAGCACGTGTGTGATCTTAAGAACATCGTGTGTTCTTTTGAATTCATTTTTTTTGGGCAGGATTGACAACATGTATTTTTGACTTGGTTGCCTCGGATTTAGGTTTGGGATGAAAAACCTAGTGGTTCGGTCCACAAATTGATAAAAACCTCCATTTTTGTGAATACCTCTCTATGTATTTGTCTTTGACATTATTTTTCTATAGGCTAAACAATTTAGTTGTTGACAAAACTACAGACATAGATAGAGTCGGCTATGCAGATTCCAAATATATAGTTTTTGTTTAAATTAACATTGTTTACTATAAAAAACCTAGAATACATAAATCTCTTATTTTTGCTATAATTTTTTGTCAGCTTAAGCATTTCTCAAATGAGTTATATGCCACACTAGAAGAGACTGATATCTACGATCTAATATATATATGATCACGTTAAGACCCTCTTAGCTTGCACGAACAAAAGATGTTGTAATTTCAAGGATATATTGAATTTGATCATTTAAAAAATATATAAAATTAATATTATAAATTTCCAAAAAATACACTATCGTAGAACAACGGGTTCTCTACAAGTATAGAAGTTTTTGGAACGAAATTCCATCATTAAGGTACTAAACACCTGCACGAACAAAAACATATACCTTATATTTTGTTGGAAAAATAACACCATTGTTAGAAAAAATCAAATTTGACATAGTTATTCACAATTTCTATGAATAAAAGTTGTATATTCAGAAAGCTAATTCAATTTCGTATGTTTCATATTCTTACACCATATTCAAATTCATTGTAAAAGTTTAATGAATAATCCAAGTAACAAATTGTTGTTTTTCCATATTTGCATTGTCAGTAACCCATCATGAGCGACCATCATTAGCTTGCATTCACCCTTACATATGCTTGCAGATGTAATGTGTGAACCAATCAAGTTGAACAAGAAATTCCATGAAGAGTGTGTTGATATTACATCTTTAGGGGCAACCATATATATTACTATAAACACTTTTAAAATGTGGTTTTTAAGAAGTGACACATTTGCAAATGGCACATGTTACTTAGTTTAAATTTGTAGGTGCCTCTAAATTTGGTTATCTAAAAATATGCACGAATTGCAATTGTAACAATTCCACATGCATATGGTGATTATGTTGATACACAAAAGCAATCACAGAAACCTTGCCTTGATGGTTCACTACAGAATTGCAAACAACTTGCAAAAGAATATGTGCAAGATCTTGTAGAGAGTTTGAATGGAAAATTCCCTGATATTTCTTTTTTCAAGTATGTAAGGTTGTTTAGGCCTTGTCATTATGTAGAGGATCATCTTTGTGACAGAGAAGAGAATTCAAAGTATTGGCTTGAAAAACAAATTCAACACATGCAACACACTACATTTGAAAGGGAAGAAAACAAAACATTATTTGATTTTAAAACTTGTCTAAAAATATTTGTATTATTTATTATTTTTATTTTAAATAATATATTATAATGTAATTTTTAATTAAAATTTGATAAAATAGAATTAGTATTAATAATATTTCAATCATCATTATTATAATAATAAATAAATTTAAAACGATATTTATTAATAAATATTTTTGTATTTTTTAAAATAATAAATTTATTATAACTATAATAAAATATAATGTATTTTTATAATATTGAATAAATTTAAAATGAAATATATATATAAAAAGAGCTTATTAATAACGATATGGTTATGGTTCTAAAAAATATCTTCCTATTACATTAGGTATTAGTAGCCTAAATTCATATTAACCTTCGATCTATCAAGTATTGAGAAGAATCTATAAAGGATCTCTTTAATTTTAATTGATTGCATTGTTTAATGCAAACATCTTGGCCTGCTTGCCATGGGACATGATGACATCATTTATAAGGTATTTAATGGTCCATGTTGGTCGTATTTACTTTTTTGTATGTGCATTGATCTCGTTATAGAGTATAAAATGTTGTTGGAAAAATATAAATAGAAATCATATCTAATTATTTTCTTCCATTGAATTTGTTAGATTTCTCTTATAAAACAAGCCACCAATGTAGACATCTATTATTTATTTAATTTAATTTTTTTGTGTCATTTTCGCGGGTCGATTTGAAGCCACGGGAAGTCATGAGATCCTTCGTGCCCACTTCGGCCTATCGAAGACATGGCACCATCTGTCCTATCCTAAGCCTCTTCTTACACTTTCTACCTATTTGTCCATAAAAGATTCTCTTTCAAGCTGAAAATGTTAACCGGGTTTTTAACCGGAGAAAGGAATTCATAAGGTGTTTATGAATATAATAGAATTATCTACTTAATCTCATATTTATCAAGTATTCAAAAAGGGTTAAATATTTCCTCAAATTTTACACTCTAAAAAAGATTTATACTTCCTCTCCTTACTTAATAGATCCGAGGTTAAGAGGAATATATCAAAGAAAAGTTTAAGAAACTTTATAAAATCTAATTGATATCTCAATTATAATACTCAAAATATAAATTCCTTTTACTTTTCAAAAACAACTAAGTAACATTACATTAAAAAAAATACTATAGAGACCAATATAAGGTGATGTTTTCAAGTAAGTAAATACATAATATTACATTATAAATTGCATAAATTGATGAATGTATAAATGTATAAATGAATACTTTGTGCTGAAAAACCTTTGAAGCATTCAGATCATACAAACTTAACCATTCAAATATGCAGATTCAACAATTTCTCACCAAATTTCCAACACAATTAAACGGATAATATCTCTATAAAATAACCAAAACCAAAAATGTTTAAACTAAAACCAAAAATATAAATAAAAGCAACCCTAGCCATATAAATGATGTCTCAAGGTAGCCCTTCGTAAAACCCACGGTGTTGGTGGCTTGTTTTATAAGAGATCTTTTCCTTTGCGTACATTGATAGCATCATCACTATTAGATCTCTCTAACTCAAACCCAAGTATTGTGTAATGGTAATTGCTCAAAATGTAATTTAGTGGACTTGTATTCACAGATAATTTTAAGGATGGAAATTTATATTAAAATGTAGAAACATGGGTGAATATTACTAACCTTTAATATGTAAAATGTAAAATGTTTGGCGATAGTTTTGTAAAAATATTCAATTTTCTAAGGATTTTATATAATTTTTATAAAATTTTGGTGATTTTTAAGGTAAAATAATTTTATTCTATGTAATTTGGGTGAATCATTTTTAGAAAAAATGGAAATTTACGATTATTTTTTTGGGAAAAACCATGGAAAATTAGCCCATTTGCGAAATTTAGCCCCTAAAATTATCTATGCTTGTATTTTGGGAGTGTCTTCTCAACACAATAATATATTAATATAATTTTTAAATAAATTTATTAATAAGAGGGATTGTATGATTTAAAAAGAAATTGATTTATTATTATTTATTGAAAGTAGTAGTCTAAACATTCTATTTTTGGTTTTTTTGACTATATGTTTTATTTAATTTTGCTCGAAATCCAATGACGAGTTGTTGGATATGTAGATTTGAGTGGTTAAGTCTGTATAATCCAAGTGTTCTCGAGTTTTTATGCAATAAGAAATACAATTTAAACAACAGAAAATTGTGATTTAACTCAGATTTATATCACCAAATTCCGGTGAAAAATGTCAAAACTTAAAACATTTAAACAACTCCTTATTGAAAAATTTTTGATAAGTGGCATTTATTTCTTTAGTAGCATTGTTCTCAATTATTTAACTCCATATCTCATGTCCAATAGAGTTTCTTAATCTACACTTCAAAGCTAACAAAAATAACAAAAAAGTTGGGTGTCTTCTTTGTCAATTAAAAAATTGTAATTTCATTTTTACTTATTAAGAATACAAAATTCTCTTATATTTTTATTTTGTGAATAGGTGATTACATAATGGTAGCATGTTTTTTATTAGGCTAGTGTGATTGGTTTGGATGGGTCTCATTTTGTAAAGCAAGAGTAGAGTAATATTGAAGTGTAGTTAAGAGTAGCAAAGATTTAAATTTAGATGATGGAAAATTGGAGGGTCTATAAGAATTAGTGAAGTGTCAAAGAAATGTATATGGATTAACAAAATTTATATTATATAAATGAAAATTCGCCATTATAATATTTAGATTTTAAAGTTTATTTGTAAAAGTTTTGTTTTTTTTTATTAGTGGATTTACTAAATGGTTTTCAAGTGTGTTTCCAATGGTGATATGGGTGCTTTTGGTGATGAGCTTTGCAATGATAGAAAGAAAAAATAAAAAACACACTTTTATGACACTATTGAATCTCAAGAAAACCACAAACCACCTATATCACCATTGGAAACATACTTGGAAACCATCTAAATGTTCACGTTGTTACCACCTGTATTCCATTGGAGACATTTTCACCTAGAACACTTCTTTGAAAGCACTTGTTTTCACAAACAAATATCATGGTTCCATTCACATTGTGCACAATTTTGTCCAATCACAATTTCTCATGGTCCACATATACTCTTTGTTCTGATAACTACTCGTGGTAGCATGAACATAAAATGGATTGTAATGCAACATTGAATATTAGAGAACACTGAAACTAGTGCATTTCATTATATTAATGGATTTTGTAAACTAATTTCAAATTTATGGAAATAAATATCTATCCATTTATTGTATTTTCTTGCGTGGCTTGGTAGCCATTTGTTTCCTTGAAAAATATTTACAAAAACTTAATGTTGTATGTGTTGATCTCCAATAACTTCAATTTTCTATAAATGAGGAAGTGGAAGGACATTACGGAGTTGGAGATTGAAGACCCTAGAAGATATGATAGAATTTTCAACTAAATATCCGACATGGACACAAATTTGAGGGGATTGAGTCACTATTATTCCATATAATTGACTTGATGATTTTATAGACAAGGAGCAATTGGATGAATATGCTCCCACTAAATTTGTTGTTAATACAATATTATCTAAAGAAGTGGAGGAGAATGTGCATGCCCACATTGACATATCTTTGAAATATGCTATATGAATCTTTATTTGTTTAATATATTTATAAACTTCTAATTCAAGTTTGTTGTCCAATTTGTTATCATTGTTCATATTTAGTTATTGATGTGAATATGGTTCGAGGTACACACATGAACTCATACGTTGTGATATTACAATGAATCCACAAGGATCCACAAAAACAAAATGCAATTCATGGTGAGGCATTAAATTTGGTTGTAGATATCACTTCATCATGCGTAGACTTTACCTTAGACCAAATGATGTTGTTCTAACATATACTAAGTGTAGACATATTGAGTTATCATGTGCTACGTGTCACAGGAAGAATGCAGTGGGCAAGTCTCAAACATTCAATTATGCACCATAGTTATCATTAGATATCTGAGCTAGTATTGAAAAAATCATTGAAGATGGTTTTAATGTTATAATGATTTATGATAAACTCATATCTAATGTGAAGCACCAATATGATGAGTTATTCATAGGGGTTACTCGGGTTACCTTAATGATAAGAAAATATATTACAAACATTTACCATAATATTAGAAAGATTGAATACATGAAGAATGAGAGTGATCTAACAAGAGTTGGATGTTGGTACAATTAGTTTCTAGATAGTTATTTTTTACCAAAAGAAAGATTTTGTTCAAAACATACAACTCATTATAAATATACAAACACATTGGATGCATTCCATGATGGTAACACAATCACACAACAGTGTTATATCCATGGATTCCAATTTTAATGGGGTGCTCTCTAGACCACATAGTGAAACTGCGGACGCATGTAGGTCAGTGGCCCGCCCGAGGAAACAAATGGATTCATTCTAGTTTAGCACTCTAGTCACTTCAAAAAGCTTTAGACATTCATTATTGTTCTGAGTGAAAGTACGTCGAGAGTTAAGTCTGAGAGGCGCCTTAAGTGATGGTGTGCTAGGTATTGATTCTAGCATTACTCCTCATAATACTCTCATTGCAAATGAAGATCACCTCCCATGGGATCCTCTCATATCACAGCAAGCAAACGATAACCTCGAGACATCAATATATGACAAGAATGATCATATCGATGGAAGGAGTGATGGTTGTAGGGCTAGATCCATTTGTTTCGATGAAGAAACCAGGAATTGCTTTGTATCGGCAAGTTGAATTGGCACATATGCGGATAATGTTGAAGGACGCCTGGGTTTGGGATATGATTTCAGGCTTGAAGGGGATGCTACCAACCCAAATTCTTATCATTCAGACTCTGATGAAGAATACATGTAGGGAAAGAAAGGAGAATGTAGAGTTAACTCAAATATGTTGATTTGGATAGCAGTGTCTCTCATTTTGTTTCTCCAATGAGTTTGTTTCGTTCTTCCCCTCTGTTTACTATTAGAGTCATGACTCCACAAGGCAAGAGTCTCGGTCATCATACAACCAATCAATACCCTTCTGCCAAAGCTACTAAAGGAGCAGCAAAGTTTTACTCCAACACTGTCCCTGAAGTAGCCAAGGCTACCATGCAAGAATTAGAGGAGGAATTTCAATTTGTTCAAGAATTTAAAGAGCCTAAGGAAGTGGAGAATGAAGTTGGAGGTCTAATTCTGGATCTAGGTTGTACCAGAACCAAAAATTCCATATTCTTTCACACAGTAGAGCTCTACTAGCACACAAAATCATCGGTGGCTTTGCAGTTGTTTCCCAAAGATGAATATTTCAGGCAGTTAAATGGGAATATGGAGGCTCTAAAAATTCAGAACACTTACATTGTCGAGGTTCTCTCATGGATGGTGAACCAGATGGGAGGATCCTTCAGTCCCCTGGATCGACACTACTCGGGTCCATAAACTTCGACTATTGTTGGTCAAAGGAATGCTTATGTTGCCACTCATCCATAGGTTCTTCATGATGGTTGACAGAATATGCTCTAATTTTAGTTTTCCTATTTGTCTTTGTTTTCTAGATATTTACAAGCTAGTTACTGTTAGGCAAAAGTATAATCATGTTTAGACAAATCTTATACAGTTTTTCAAAAAACATATGAACAGCTTATTGGCCCGGTTTCCCCCTAGGTTTTTCCTATTTGTCTTTGTTTTCTAGATATTTACAAGCTAGTTACTGTTAGGCAGAAGTATAATCATGTTTAGACAAATCTTATACAGTTTTTCAAAAAACATTTGAACAACTTATTGGCCTAGTTTCCCCCTAGGGGCAGGTCCTTTTGGTTTCCCATAGACTGTCAAGGTCTCATGGAGTTGGATTTACTCATCTCTTTTTGTATATCTTGTCTATTTAATACAACAACAACAAAAATTGTATTCCACTTTTAGTACAAATATGTATGTGGTGTGTATTATCACACTTCTCATTTCTTTATGGTGAATAAAATGAAGTCTTGTGTGTTGAATAATATCTATACTTATCTTCTTTGAATGTAATATCAACCTCCCACTAACATCCAACATGAATGGTAGATGGCACCTTTTTCATATCCATACATCCATCCTCTAGTGGCACACTTTATCCATGCATGGCCATCCATTGGCCAAAGTTCCCTTGGTCAAATTTCTATCGTTGCTCAAAGTTATTTGACAAATGAATTTTGATACAGGAACTATAACTAGTAGGAACTTTAACAAAGGAACTATGATCAATGAATTATGATCAATGAGAACTACGACCTACATGAACTTTTATTAAGGAACTATGACTAATAGGAACTCTAATAGAGGAACAATGATTGACAGGAAATTAGACCGATGGGAACTATGATGTATAAGAACTTTGATAGAGGAACTTTGACTGGAAAATGTTGGTCCAAGTCTCTGTTGGTTAGAGTTATAAGGAATGTAAGAACTTTGATTGACAGGAAGTTTGAACGACAAAGGAATTTTGATTGAGTTCTTATTTTCATTCCTCTATTTAGAGTTCCTTCATCAATTAGAGTTCTTCATTTGTAAAAGTTCCTCTTATTCCTTTATTGATAGAGTTATTGTCTTGACATTGGTCAAAGATTCGGTTGGTAACAAAAATATGACTAACAAGAACTATGATTGATGAATGTTGGTCAGAGTTCCATTGAACTTTCTTGACCAAGGAACTATGACTAACAAAAACTTTGACCAAGGAACTATGATCGACGAGAAATTTGACCTATAGGAACTATGACCAACAATAACTTTGATGAATGAAATTTGATTGACAAACATTGGTTAGAGTTCCATAGAAACTATGACTGAAGTTCATATCAGTCATAGTTTCAAGGAACTTAGGAACTATGATTGAAAATAACTCTGGCTGACAAAGGAACTTTGATAGAGTTCTTGTTTATGTTCCTTTGTCGACCAAAGTTATTCATTTGTCAATGTTCCTCTTGTTGCTTCATTAGCAAAGTTCCTATCCTAATGTTGGTTAGAATTTTGGTCAATTGGAGATCATGTCGATCATATTTTTAGGGAACTTTCCTTCCCTAGAACTTTGACGCAGGGAACAATGACTAATGGGAACTTTTTTAGGGAGCTATGACTAACAAGACATTTGACGAAGGAACTATGGGTGACAAAATAAAATATCTTTTTTTCCTTGCATAACTTTTAACTCTTGGTTTTAATGACCTTTTATTAGAATTGTTAAAGTTCTATTTAAAGATTAGTGTTTTATTTATAGCCTCATTGACATTAATTTGAATACTGCTAGAACAAAATGTTCTTATTCTTTTGAGATCAATAAAAAATGAAAAAATATTGTTTTATCACCCATGTTTCGTATGTGTTAGAAACATATGCTCTGGGTTAAATTATAGCCTACAATGTACCTAAGGTGGGAATCAATATTTTTTCTCCACCCCAACATTATGACCAATAACTACTCAATGGGGACTTTTGTAGTATTCTATCCTTGTGCATATAGGGGAAAAGACAAATTTGGATTTTTTTTATGAGGACTGCATTGTCATATTTATCAATGCATCAAACTATGAGAAGCATTGGGGTAAAAATTGTTTGTTATAGAGGGTGTAAGCAATCTTATGGTCAATTACTTGACCAATATTGAATACTTTTGGTGTTTGGATATAGTTTATCCAAATGTTCAAATTCCTTTTGGAATCCTTTTTGTTTTAATATATTCCCTACAAATATTCAGAACTGATTTATTTCCAATAGAGGAAAGAAATCCAAAGACAATACATCGAAGGTTGAGGAGGAACATTAGCTATGAAGAAAAAATGATTGATAGGAACTCTAACTAACAAAGCAACCATTACCAATAAGGAACTGTGACTAACAATAACTTTAATGAAGGAATTGTGATTGACAAGAACTTTGATGAAATAACTTTGAGTGACAAACATTGTTAGGAACTCTAACTAGGGAACTATGAAATAAATATTGATAGGAACTCCTACTAGATTCAGGATAAGAACTCTTATAGATGAAGAAAAGAGAGGAACTTTGATAAATGAAGAACAGTGAATGAAGGAACAAGAATAGGAACATGATTAAAGTTCATGTTGATCATAGTTCTTATTGGAATGGCTCCTTTGCTATCCATACTTCTTGTTGGTATGGTTCTTTTGTCAATCAAAGTTCTTCATTTGTCAAAGATCGTCAATCAAAGTTATTATTAGTCATTGTGGATCTAACATCACTCCTATTGATCGAGGCTCCTATTAGTCGTAGTTTCCTAGAACTCTAAATGACAAGAACTCTGACCGGTATTTGTCGATCATAGTTCCTTCTTCAGAGTTCTCGTTAGTCATACTTACCTAAACAAATTCCTATTGGTCATAGTTCTTTGCATCAAAGTTCCAAGTAAGGAAAGTTCCTTGAAGCTATGATCAATAGGAACTCAAACCGACCAGAACTCTAACCAATGTTAGGGCATGAACTCTATTAACAAAGGAACAAGAGGAACCTTGACAAATGAAGAACTTTGACTAATGAAGGAACATAAACAAGAACTTGATCAAAGTTCCTTTGTTGGTTAGATTTCTTGTCGGTCATAGTCCCAAAGTTCCCTGGAACTATGACTGACAAGAAATTTATTCATAGTTGATATGGAACATGGGTGCATCTCTCTCTATTAGGTTGGATGCATTCTCCTAGGATAGTAATAAAATAGTAGAATAAAAAATGCATAGCTCACTTTGAGTCTTGTGCAAGTTTGTGGTTCTTAATGATCAATTGAGTAGTTAAAGTGGAATTTGTCAAGCATATATTTTGTAATCTCTACATAAGGCATTTTCCTAAGTAATGGAAGATGAGCAATATGTTCTCGCTCCTATTGTTTTCTAGGTTTTCTCTTGTTTAACTTTTTTTATGCATCTATAAGTAACTCTCTTCCTTAGTTCATATTGTTTGGTATCATAGTGGTTCAATATTGGCTTTCGCATCCACCATAAGGGGTCAATTTCCTTCTTCTTTAGAATGGATCTTGTTTCTTAGCTCATCACCCACCTAGGTCATAGTTCATGTTGACCATAGTTCCTATAGGTTAAATTTCTTATCATTCATAGTTCCTTAGGCAAAGTTATTATTAGTCATAACTCCTTGGTCAATAAATTTCATTGGAACTCTAACCAACATTCGTTGGTCATAGCTCTTATTAATCATAGTTCCCTAATCTATTGAAACTCTTACCAATGTCAATACATGAACTCTGTTGACGAAGGAACAAGAGAAACTTGGACAAATGAAGATCATGTTACAACTTGATTACGAACATGCAATAGAATCGTGGATATCTTAGTGTTAGGAAATACATGCCTTGTCAATTTCAAATCTAAAATGATTGAAATTTATCTATAAATTCATCCATAGCTTAGTGTTTATTAATACTTGCCTTGTCAATCTCAAATCTAAATTGACAGTAAAATCACATTGTCTTGTGTTTAACATATACTTGTTTTAACTCCAAACTTTAACAATATTTTTTTTGTTAAGCAACAGTTTATGTGACTATATCAGTATAGAAGGGTTGATGCCATGATTAAGAATATGTGTTTTTTCTTGAAAGTTGTAGGTTTGAATTTAAAGGAATAGGGTATGTACACCTTCATAAACTAAGAAGCCATATCACTATGTGGAGGGGTCCATTTTCCCACAAATAAGGGATCTCATATATCAATTTGACATCTAACAATGTTGTGACTTTAAATTAAACCAGCATAGATCCATCTTAAACCCAGATCTATCAAGCACCAAGATGGATCCAATTTTTTAAGGTGTGATTTTTTTTTTCATTCCATGTCAAGTTTTATACAATGCGTGTAATTAAAGTTTTTTTTAATTAAGTCGACTTTATTTTTATAATTATTTTTATGATTTTTAATTGAGTTGACTTTATGTTTTTTTTTAATGTATTGTTATTGTCTAATGCTAATGCCCCATCACACTAACGCTTCAACATCTCCCTCATATTGGGTTGTAGAGCACCTCGCTAGTCTCGGTGCAATTATTAATATTTTCATTATAAAAATAGTAATTTTTATATTATTATTATAAATATTCCTATTTACCTAGAAAATGGATTGATTTACCCTTTGAAAATTCCATATAACGTACCTCAAGTGCACGAGTAAGAATTTCCTTTTATCTAAATAACAAAAGAAGGTTAAAACATCTTGCTAAGTTAGGAATCTTAGCCACATCCCAATCACAATCCAATGCTATAAGTATTGTTCACAAGTATTCATGTAAAAAAAAAATCCATTTCAATTGCTAATGTGAAATGGAAATATTAGATCATTAATTTGAGCTTCATACTATATGTGTGGGACAAGGGGCACTCAAATCGCCTCTTTTATCTAGTAGAAATTGCCCCAAATATGGAAGGAATTTTGTTGAAAATCAAAGTTCCACCTCATTGTTGGGATTTTTTATTATGGAACTTTACCTATAGGATTTTTGACCCATTTTAAGGTGACCCAAATCATGGGATTTTTGAAAAAATGCATGAAAAAAGTGAAACTTTTCCTTGTTGAAAACACTACTCTCACTATGAATGGATCAATTTGGATCATCCTTATACAATACTGACTAAATCATTCATCCCAACAAAATCCTTTAATTAAATATTCTCTAATTCATAATAAAATCACTAAAGGGGTAGCAGGTGTGAGGGGTGGGGGGTCTCTATGATCCTGGAGGCAATAAACTAGTTTATTACACCTGGGGCTTGGAAATATAACAAATAACCTTGATGAGGCCTATTCATTATGGATGGGATTGTGCATTGCAAAGGAAGCAGGGATAAAGAAGTTAATAGTTATGGGGGATTTGATCATCATCATTTGATCCATTTTCACTCATGTTGCACCGGAAAGCTACGCCTTGAGCTCCCTCATATTGAGGAACAAAAATTTAATCTTCAGTTTTGATTGTATCTCCTTCTTCTATATAAGAGAGAGAATTCAATGGCCATGCTAATCATTGGGCCAGGGTAGCCTCCTCTCTTAGCCTAGGTACTTTGCTCAGAAATGAGGTATATGGTTCCACCCCCATACCATAGTGAAACTCAAGCAATGGGCCATTGTTTCACATTCAATGAAAATTCCTAACAAGACACGTCAAATGCCGGAAGGAAGGTGGCCAGAGCCACTCGCACATATGAACTATAGGAGGGGAGACGCTGGTATTCAATGTTGTTTGTGTGAACCTTTCTTGAAATGTGAAATTGCATCGAGGATGGAGAATCTACGCAACGATGGAACCTAGTCAAAGAGGGAGTTACCTTGGCATATGTGGTTTCAACGTGGCTCATCTAGAAGGAAGGTGGCTCAAGAATTAAGGCATCAAATGCAGTCAATGGTGTTTGTGGGAGGAAATTTTGGGAGGAGTTGTGTCCTCAATGCTAGTATTTTCTATTGTGAAGACCAGGAAACCCTTGATTCTAAGCATTATTTTTCTTCTTGTTGCTTCAATTAAGGTATATGATACTCTGTTTCTATTGGTCGTCAACAAAACTGGAATTGCTATTAGTTTTTTGGGGTTTGTTTGGTCCAGTTTTCATGTAAGTGGCCCTGTGTGAAAGTTTTTTGAGGGGCCTGGTTGTGGTCTGGTTTCTTTTTAAGAATATTTGCGCAAGGTTTCCTTGTGGAAGAGATGGAAAACCCAAAGTGGAAATAATCCAAGAAAATTCATCGTAGACACGAAGAAATTACCCAAGATAATAGTAGTTCTCTCCTCCACATCTTAGCGAAAAACTCAGAGCTGTAGCAAGCTAGTTCAATGGATGTTGCCAAATTCATGAACCTTCTCCTCCTTAGAAAGAAAAGAATCAATACATTTGAATTCGAATGTCAACAACTTCACTCTCTGATTCTCCCTCAACATACAAAGCCTCTTTCTCTTGCCTCAAATAATCAAGGCTTAATGTATTCACTACAACAAGATCTAGGGGAAGATGAAACAGTGGGACAAATTCATGATCCCGTGGAGGTGGAGGAAACATACTCCCCCCACTTTTTTTAGGGGTGGAAAGCTCAAGACAATGCATCCCCCTAACTAGTCTATGTTTTTCAGAATAGTTAGTTTTTTGGGTCAATTTGTAAAACAAGCTACGAGACAAAATACTTGGAATGTTTGTTTAGAGAAGGTCATAATGTTTATATCAGTCTTATTAGAATTATGTTTATTGATGAACCATATTTTGAAATTTTGCTTGTAAATTGTTGTCAACTTCGATGCAACCCCTCTTTTTAATGAAAAAATACTTATGTTCTGATGAAAAAAATAAAAAATAAAATCACTAAAATCCAATTTCCCCTTAACAAGATCAACTTTCTAACCTCTCTATTTTTATGTGAAGCATGCCAGAGTTGGATAGCAATCCCCTTAAAAACACTTTATTAGCCATAAATATAGGCGCTTCCACAAATTCACAAATTCAAGACCAAAGAAAATGGAGATACAACTTGTTATTCCTCTTATGCCCAAAACTAATGGAACTTAATTTCCACCGATTCCAAGCTCAAGTTCTCGTGAATTTATGTTAAAGACTTAACAAATTTTACTTAAAGTATATTAGTCAAATTCTTTTTAAAGGTTGTTTGTATATCATTGGTTTTGATTTTTTTTAAATATTTTAAGATTATAAGGGTTATGTAAGCACTTTCAACCTTATAAATTAATGATGAAAGATAAATATTGTTGTACAAATTTAAAAGCATGTAAAATTTGAATAAGAGTATGTAGAAAATTTTGGTAAGTCTTGTATAATGTGCAATAATAATAATAGCCCATCATAAAATTGAAATCTTGATTCAGGGGATCACTATGGACCATATCAAAAATGGTTTTGGGCAATTTTATGGGCACATGAATTTTGCATACGTGTTATGTTGTCTTGCAATTTGTGGGTCCAAGTAAGATTGTTAAATGTGAAATTGGGTTGAAACCTGCACAAAGAATTTAACTAGAAACAATGAACAACAAACTTGCAAAGTTGAGAGAAGAATTGGAGAAAGAATGTAAGGATTGTATTCCACACTAAGAGAATGAAAAATTACAACTGATAAACTCTACATGGATAAACTAATGTGATATAATAGTGATCTAGATATATGTGGACACACACTGATATAAATGTGATTGAATTTCCACCTAGTCCTAGTTAACCGACCATGTAGTCATCGGTTAACTAGCTCACACAAGTGGAGTGGAGAGAATATCATGCATGAACATGTGTTGTGCCCTCCTAGACTTGTGCATGTTAAGTGCACCCTCTCGGTGATGATCACAAGTTGAGTGTTACCTCTTAGTGATGATCCCAAGGTGAGCATGCAACACTTGGTGATAATATTGAGGTTGTCATGTAAGACTTGACTCCACTAGTCTAACTAAAGTACAACTGAGTAATGACTGAAGAGGATGTGGCAACCTCATCTAAGTGAGAATATCTTAGGCCAGGGGCACCCTCAACATAGACTAATAAACTTAGGAGAACACTAAAAAATAGGTAAGAGGGAAAAC
>JZKD02S1781231.1:1193064-1249028 GCA_000966675.3 Picea glauca | reverse complement strand
GCCCTGAGATATTGGGCCGAGTACTATTGTTGGACCCCGCACGTATATCAGAGAGCTATAGCACAGGGCAAACCCTTGTCTATAGAACCCTTGAATACCTAACCCTTGGGGAACAGAAACAGAAAAAAATTAAAATGGACAAGATCTTTTGTCACACAACTGTGTTCGGGTTGCCAAGTAAATACACCTTTATTTCTGATTAAGCATTTGGGTATTTCATCAGCACAGTATTCTTTAGACCAGAGTATAATTCCGCAAGTGTAAAAAAAAAAAAAAGGTCTAGAAAATTTTTCACCATTATTTGAGACCTATTCCATTGGATTCATATCTTCTCCCTCATCACATTCATCCATATCATTTTCCAGCAAAAATTTTTACCCCGCCCGCCCCTTTTTAGTTCACCCATCCTCATGGCCCATACCCGTAGCCAAGACCTGGAAACTCGCTTCAACACCTTGCAATCTAGTTTCCTCGAAACCCGAAAATAAGTGAAACAACTCAGTGCTACTGTTGCCTCCATGGATTCATCCATCAATGCTACCATAAATACAACCATGCAATCCTCAATGGAGGAAGTCAAACAAGAACTGACCACCCAGCTTGAATCTATCTTTGCCTCACTCTGCACCAAACTGAAGATGCCTATAGATGACCATTTCTCTGAAGCACCTACAAAGACTGAAGGTCAACATTCCTCCCATTCCCATACCTTTCAATCCCATCACTTTCAACGTGACCTATGCCTTCTATGGGTGGATGTGACCAAGTTTGATGGCTCGGACCCCATTGGTTGGGTAACCCAAATGGAACATTATTTCTCTTTATACAACACTACAGATGACTTGGCCAAACTCTGGTATGGTGTTCTCCATCTAGATCAAGAACGTTGGCAATGGTGGCAATGGAGAAAAACTTCCCGTCAAGGGTATATTGCTTGGACCCAATTTGTGACTGAGCTTTATGAACGCTTTGACACAGACACCAACCATTTAGGTCGTTTGACAAATTTGAAACAATCAGGCACAGTAGAAGACTTCATAGCTGCCTTTGAGCACCTGGCTTTTCGAACAGAAGGCATGACTGATGCTTTCTTTCATGAGTGTTTTATCAATGGCCTCAAGGAGGAGATTTGGGCCCATGCCCTCATGGCTCAACCCTTGAGTCGGGTGGAGGGTACTAAACGAGCCAAAGAAGCACAACAGGTTGTATCCTCTCAAAACAGGAAACCCTCCTTTATCCCTCACCCTAAACCCGCCACTCCCACTACTCCCTCCGCCCCATTAAAGATCCAAAAATTAATTAGGGCTAAAATGGTTGAATGCCAACTCAAAGGCCTTTGTTATAATTGTGATGAAAAATATTTCCCGGGGCACAAGTGTAAGGAACAAAATCTTTTTATGGCCATCTCTGAGGATATTTAGGAAGAGGATGTTGACACTCCCCTTGTGTCTGAGTCACCTGAAATCACTGACATAACCCCTCCCTCAGACCCTCCCGAAGTCAAACCCGTCATTTCCCTCAATGCTCTCACTGGCTTCTTCGCTCCCCAAACCCTCAGGTTAATCGGGTACATAAAGCATCGAAAGGTCATCATTCTGGTTGATAGTGGAAGCACCCATAATTTTATTCATCGCCGCATTGCCCAACAAACTCATTACTACATCCATGCTGTCAACAATTTCCAAATCATGATTGCCAATGGTGATTCCATGAAATGTGGAGGGCGTTGTGAAAATGTGTGTCTCCAAATCGGTGACTACCACCTAAAATCCCATATGTTTGCTATCGACATGGGTGGTTGTGACATTGTGTTGGGTGCAGACTGGCTAAGAACTTTGGGTCCCATCCTCATGGATTTTAAGGCATTAACCATGCAATTCGACCAGGAAGGCCACTAATACAAATTACAAGGCATCACTGTGGGTTCACCTGAGGTCACTAGTTCGCATCGCATGGAAAAGCTGCTCAAGAAAGGTCATTTTGGTGTCATTGCCCAACTCCATGCCATACAAGCAACAGAGACACCTCTGGTGTCGTAAGACCTCCAAGCTCTCCTTTCCAAACATCAAATGGTATTTTCCACTCCCCAAGGACTACCTCCTTCCCGCGGTGTTCATGATCATTCCATCCCCCTTGTACCTGGCAGCCTTCCTCCCAATATCTGTCCATATCGCCACCCCTTTTCACAAAAAAATGAAATTGAGAAAATGGTCTAGGAACTCCTTCATGCAGGCGTTATCCGCCCTAGTACGAGCCCTTACTCTTCTCCTGTAGTCATGGTCTTGAAGAAAGAAGGTTCTTGGAGAATGTGTCCTGAATTTCGTGCCCTCAACAAACTGACCATTAAAGACAAATTCCCCATCCCTGTCATTAATGACCTCCTGGATGAATTGAGTGGCACCCAATTCTTTACTAAACTTGATCTTCGCTCGGGTTATCACCAGATACGTATGAAAGAGGCAAACATTCCCAAGACGACCTTTCGAACTCATGAGGGCCACTATGAATTTTTGGCCATGCCCTTTGGCTTGTGTAATGCCCCCTCCACCTTCCAAAGCCTCATGAACCATGTCTTCCATCCCTTTCTCCGTCATATTGTCTTAGTCTTCTTTGATGATATCCTCATCTATAGAAAAACCTGGACAGACCATCTTACTCATGTGGACCAAGTTCTCAGTCTACTCTCTCATCACCAACTTTTCCTGAAACAGTCTAAATGTGCTTTTGGTGCCTCAGAAGTAGAATACTTGGGTCATCTGGTTGGCAAGGATGGCGTCAGGGTGGATCTGAAAAATATTGAAGCTATGCAAGACTGGCCACACCCAAAGACTCTCAAAATCTTGCATGGATTTTGGGCTTAACAAGGTATTATCGCAAGTTTGTTAAGAACTATGGAAAGATTGCAACACCTCTCACTGCTCTCCTAAAAAAGAACTCTTTCACTTGGACTCCAACCGCTGCTCAATCTTTTCAAATCTTGAAGATGGCCATGTGCACCACTCTGGTTTTGGCCCTTCCTGATTTCAAAAAGACCTTTGTGTTGGAATGTGATGCTTCAGGGAAAGGAATCGGCGATCCTTATGCAAGAGGGTCGATCTTTGGCCTTCACCAGCAAGCAACTGTCCGAATGGAATCTGGGCAAACCCATTTATGAAAAGGAAATGTTGGCTATTCTGCATGTCATTGATCTTTGGCGTCCTTATCTCTTGGGGCAACGCTTCCAAATTAAGACCGACCATCAAATCCTCAAGTACTTTCTAGAACAACGCATTTCCTCCCTGGAGCAACAAAAATGGGTGACTAAGCTCTATGGATATGATTATGAGATCATTTACAAGAAGGGCAAATACAATGTAGTGGCGGATGCACTGTCCCGAAAATATGAAGACGAAGGATCCCTTTTTTCTCTTTCCTTCATTGTACCCGATTGGCTCCAAGCTGTGCACCAGGAATGGCTACAAGATCCCAAAAGTTCACATTTGATACAGCAATTGCAGACCAATGTTCCGGCTCCCCCAGGATACTCTTGGCTCCAGGATGAGCTTCGATACAAAGGTCATTTGTATTTAAGTAAACAATCAAAGCTTAAATCCATGGTACTCTCTGAACTTCATGCTACACCCACAGCGGGGCACTCAGGGTTCACCAAAACCTATGACAGGGTCAAACGTTCCCTTTTCTGGGATGGTATGAAACAGGACATCCGTAATTTTGTCACTGAATGTGAGGTGTGTCAATGCAACAAGGGAGAAACAGTCAAATCTCCGGTCACACTACAACCGCTTCCAATTCCACCCGCTATTTGGAAGGATATCTCTATGGACTTTATTACCGACTTACCCAAATCGGGGAATAAATCAGTCATAATGGTGGTTGTGGATTGTCTTTCCAAGTATGCTCATTTCTACGCTCTTCAACACCCATTTACTACATCCACGGTGGCTCAAATATTCATGGACCAGGTCTTTAAGCTTCATGGCATGCCACACTCTATTGTTTCTGATCTTGACCCCACTTTCACAAGCAATTTTTGGCAAGAACTGTTTAAGATACAGGGCACCCAATTGCATCTCAGCACAGCTTATCATCCCCAGACTGATGGTCAAATAGAAGTTGTCAACAAGTGCTTGGAAACATATCTGAGGTGTTTTTCCTCCGAGAAGCAACATCAGTGGGCTCAATGTTTACCCCTAGTTGAATGGTGGTACAACACTTCCTATCATACAGCTACACACATGACTCCTTTTGAAGTGGTATATGGATAGAATCCAGCTTTTGTTCTCTCATACTTACCGGGTACCTCGAAGGTCCAGGCGGTTGACCAAACACTTACAGTTTGAGAGGATATTCTTCATACCCTTAAAGAAAACTTGGTCATGGCACAAAATCGCATGAAGCAACAAGCAGATCAAGGTCGCTCTGAACGTCAATTTGCAGAAGGGGATCAAGTGTTTTTGTGACTGCAACCATACAAGCAAACTTCCCTCAAGGTTGAGCATTGTTAGAAGCTAGAGCCCAAATTTTATGGCCCTTATACAGTTCTCAAGCTTGTGGGGCAAGTCACCTATCAGTTAGCTTTGCCCAGCCAGTCAAAGCTACATCCTGTTTTTCATGTTTCATGCTTAAAAAAGGTGATTGGAACTAGATGCAAAATTCAAACCAACCTTCCAGAGTTAGCTGAAGAAGGATCCATTTGGCTACAGCCAGAAGCAGTTTTGGACCAGCATGAGCATCGCCTGCGTCAGAGAACCATCAAGGAAGTGCTAGTCCAATGGAAAGATACGACTCCAACAGATGCCACTTGGGAACCAGCTACCATTCTGCAGCAATTTCCACATCTCAAGCCTTGAGGACAAGGTTGTTTTTAAAGGGGCGGACATGTTAGGGTCCTAACCCGCACATAGGTAGATCAATATATTTGGATGTAATAAAGGTCAATATTAATAAGGCCTTTCAATAAAATAGAATAAAGCGGACGTAAGAAGACCTAATAGAAGCTTCTGCTTCTAGAAGGATCTTCCTCTAGATGTTTCTCTTGATAGACATAATTAGTATAAATAAGGGTTGAAGGTATGAAAACCCTAGCTTGAAGATTATTGTAGCAGAGCGCTGCTTGATTGGAAGTTGCCCCCTCAAAGAGGCCTGTGAACATTGCTTTCTGAATCAAGGTGTTATTTCTGTTGTTGTTCTCATATCATTTCTGTGTTATTGTGAAGATTATGTTGGTTATATTACTGTTATTCTACCATTTCTAGCATTTCATTTCTATTCTGCATACTTTTTATATCTGGTATATTGCAGTTCACAAACTAGTTTAGGGTTTTAGGGCCTTGAATTAGGTGTGAAGAGGAAACTCTTCAAGTCCACTTTAAATCAAACATTGGAGTCTGAGTTAGGGATTATATTAAGTCCAGTGTCGTAAGAGTTAGTTGGGACCCCACTATAACACAGGGGATAAACATGAGGTTGCGTGAGGAAAGGCAGAGGAGATAACCCCTCCAAAGTTGGACTGAACGTAGTGGGGATTGTATATTAAGGGTCTTTCTCGGGAACAATACCAGCGGCATTTGAATACGGAGCTTCGTGGACCTCGAATCCATTCGATATCCTTAGTTGTCTTCTAGACTATTTGCTTTAGATACCCTTGAAAGGCTTTGGACTTGTTATCCTTCTCATTATGATCTACCTGACTGTCGATTGTACCTGCTTGGTATCTAACTGCGAGCTGGAAAACTAGTTGCCCATATTTTACGGACTTACACATGTGACTACGGCGGTATACTGCGGTACCTAGGATGGACGCTGGATCGCACTTCACAGAGTATACCCGGAGGGTGCTTCTATGTTCAAGTTTCACTTGCATCGATCAGTTGTTCTACTGTTAATTGGTGTAATTGTCCTTCCCACTAGATAGTCGACTGCTTGATTTGTCTTTAGGAAACATTTTAGTGTGTGGTTTGTGTTCTACGCTAGTCAATCCTTATTGTGTCATTTGATCATTTCACAATGTGGAATATCAACAGCTTCGTCGGTCATGAAGCCTGCAGGGCCTGTCATTGGTTACTTTGGAGCCACCTTCGCCACTGTTGAGGCAAAGACTTGACCAAGAAGAGTCGCTCGAATAGATCGGGCCACAAGAAACTGTGCCCGAGCCTGCTCCACGTGGAGACTTTTTTACTCTAGAGTAACCTACCATTTTTTACCTTGAGGCAAAGGCTCTCAGGCCAACTAACCCTCTAATTACCAACTTGTTGGTGTCAATCTTGATTCATATTTTCCCTCCCGAGGTGACATGTTTTGAGCGCCAGCTAGTCCTACAAGCATCGATGGAAGAAAATGTTGCTACTTCGTCTGGGAGTCCTCATACTCTCGTTACGGCTACTACTTTAGGGGGCATCCTACCTCCTCTCCCACCTTCGCCAGTTAAGACCATAATGGTCTCGACTCCCTCAACCTCAGGCAGTGGTCTGATACCATTATTAGCTTTGAACATTATTTTGTTTACTCAGAGTGCGACATGCCCTCCCTTATCATATGGGATGCTCGGCTTTGATACAAACTCGGTTCTTACTTATTCTACCTTACATACCATGGGTCTAGGGGTAGGGCGCTCGAATTCTCCCATGCAAGGGTCAACTAGGGTCACTTATGTCCCTTTTAATGTTATCCCTTAAGGTGGGGGTCATATACCTCCTCCGTCCCCTTCACTCAGTGGTGCGTTTTAGTAGCCAATTGCGCCAAACGTTGATTATAGCTTGTTTGGTGGAGGAAGTTTAGGACCTTCATCTTATACAACACTAGTGGGATCTATGTCATTCTCTTTGTTCGGTGAATTTGGAAACAGTGTTTTTTCTTCAGCTACGATCTCAGCTAGAGGCAATCCCAGTTCTAGTCAACATAACCCGATGCAAGGTATTATTCCTTCACAAGGAGCGACGACTAGAGTTTTCTCCACACAGGGTCTTTGGAATCCTTGGCAGGGATCAGTTCCCTCGCAAGGGATGTTGATCGAGGGAAACCCCTTCCATACTTAATGGAACCCTGAGCATGGCTCCGTACCCATGCTCGTCAGATCAGTTGGGGGCATCCCCTTCCAAGGTCCTTGGAACACAATGCAAGGAGGAATCCCTGCACAAGCTATGTCGTTCAATTTCAAGACTCAGTCGTTGATACCCCAACAGATGCAGTTTCCCTATGTTGGTCAAGGCCATGGTTTTTACCAAAACCCTGGCCAGCACTCCAACTTTTCATGGCAACCTAGTGCCATTCAAACTCTAGGACCCTCTTTTCCTGTAAATAGTTCACAACGAAACTATCTTTTCTAGAAATGCTACATCTGTCAGACTTCTCAAGATTACAGAACGACCCAATTTGTCACGATCCGCATTGCCCCCCCATGCCGACTAAGTTTCCTTCAAATATTATGAAATTTGAGGGCAAGCCTAGCGAAGATCCAGGTGATCATGTGACGACTTTTCATTTGTGGTGCTCATCAAACTCATTGAAGGATAACTTTGTCCAGTTGTGCCTTTTTCAATGCACTCTTATAGGGGGTGCTGTGAAATGGTATATTGAGTTCGATCGCTCAAGGTACTCTTACTTCAACGACTTGGAAATGATTTTTTGAACCATTTCCATTTACCTGTGAGATACGATGTTGGCACGGAATTGTTGGCCAACTTTGAGCAAACCAAGGCCGACCACATCTCATATCATATCTGAGAGTGGCGGCGTAGAAAGAGCTTAATTAAGGTCATAGTCCCTCCTACGTTCTTTCTTGAGTGGTTCTTGAAGTCTTTGGTGCCTTGTGTATCCAAGGACGCAGCAACTTCTAGAGTGTTTTCAGAAGAGGAGGCAATTATGAGAGCCCGACAGCTTGAACTGATCTACTCTCAATTTGTCATTCTCTACGAGATCTTGCTAGAAGCATCATAGTCTACTCTCGATAAGTCCAAGAAAAGTTCTAGACCCCATGTCGATGGTATTGTGGCCTCGGAACAAAGCAATTTCACAGACATGTTGTCGAATCAATTGCAACAATTGTCGATACAACAGACTGTGGTCAGCCAGACTTCGATTTTGGTTGTTCTCCCTACCCAGACGTCAGATGTACACAGTGTGCAGTCGACGAATCCCAAGGCCAACCAGCATCCCGAGGGAAAGAAGAAACAAAAAAATAAGAAGAGAAAAGGGGATAAAATGGCTACCAATAATGTTGGAGGGGGGGAAACGAAGAATAAAAAGTCAAAGTATCTGTGTAATCTTAGCATGGAAGACCACCCGACTCATATATGCGCTCAGCTTGTAGAATCCCTAAAGCTATTAGTGCAGAAACATCATGTTGTGCTGACAAACCCTTTTCCACAAGGACAAAACATGGCTCGGGCTTTCGCATCCACGAGCGTGGCAGGGGGCAGTCGGGGACCCCCCCCCCCCCCACCCCCCCCACTGCTGCCTACCAATAACAACTTGGCCATGAATATTTACATGATGAATGCCAAGGCTCATTTAACAACCACGGTGCGAGACTACAAAATGTCAGAATCTGTCGAGAAGGGAATGGAAGCCACTAACCCAACAACTCCTCTCCAAATCTAGAAGGCGACAACAGAAATGATGATGTGCATCCCTAAAGGTGCATTTAAGAAGGCTTCTCATAATCCAAACGCGAGGGTCACCCAGAACTACTACATTGTAGAGGATCTGGCACAAACCCCTTGCGCGATGTCCGCTCTGGAAATCCTCCAGATTTCCCCCTCACAGAGAAAAGGTTTATTATCCGTCTTGGGAGAGGCAAAGACTTGTAACCCAAGAGTGATCATTTTCAATCCAACCGAATTAAAACCCCATCTTCCTCACCACGTTTCCTTTCAGATAGTAGTGGCTTACACCACAAAATCATTTACGCAAAACATTTTCCGTACAGTGGTTGATGAGGGTGCCTCAACTTGCGTAATGTCGTTGGCATGTCGAAAGGCCATTGGTCAGCCTGAGTTGTCTCCATCGCCTACTTTTCTTACGACATTTGACAATCGGTCGTTTAGACCACACAAAATTATTCCTTCCTTCCCCGTGTAGTTGGGAGGTAAAATTGTGTGTGTTGAAGTTGAAGTGGTCGATGTGCCTCTCGACTACAACTTATTGTTAGGAAGGAGTTGGACTTATGCGATGCATGCAATGGTTTCTACAGTTTTTTGGGTCAAGTGTTTTCTACACGAGGGTCGGATTGTGACCATTGACCAGTTGTCTTTCTCTCATCCTAACCCTTCATCGGGGGCTTCCACGATCCCGATGATTGATAATCCGTAGCCTGTCAATGTCAACTTAGGTGTTGGTTTGTTTCCATCATTGATGGTAACTTTTGATTACCCACTGCCTTCTAGCGATGTAAGGCTTATATCGGGTTTTCCCGACCAGTCGAGGGCTGCAATTTTTCAAGTATCGTCATTTTGAACGAGTTACTTTAACGATTTGTGGACTTTACCTTCCCCATCGGCCTTGATGGAGGGGATAGGACATTCTTATCCATGACTGAGGTTGCGTACAATGTTGTTCAGCATACTTTGGCCAACCCCAATCTGGCTCCACATGAGAGTTAGATCCAGTTCTCAAGCCTATTTGGGCTCAAGATTATCTTGCCACTCAAGATCCTTTAGACTTGGTCTTTCCCTCTAACGAGGTGATTCTCGAGGTAATGACTGGTCCCGATAGACCTTGGGATTATCTACATAATAGATCTTACTTCCTTCTCGAGTTCAGGAGAATAGAGGCAGGAGAATTCATTTTGACCGCGAATGGAGATAATCCTTGTCCTATCAATCCTCTGGATACGCACGAATTTTATGTTGAGGGTAACACGGCAAGCATTGCTACAACAATTCCAATCGACATCTCCAAAACCCCTGGCGTTGTGGAGAATGTTTTCATCAAAGCGTATTGCTCCCCCGAAGAGATTCAAACTTACACTGAGTTATTCAAAGAATTATGCGATGTTTTTTCCTGGTCTTATGAGGAAATATCAGGCATCGACCCATGAATTATCGAGAATGAAATCATGACTTACCCTGATGCCAAACCATTCTGACAAAAGATTCGTCTGGTAAATCCTCGAAAATCTACAACAATCAAGGTAGAAGTAGAAAAACTTCTCAAAGCCAGTTTCACCTACCATGTACAGTTGACGAAATGGGTTTCAAACCCGATTCCAGTTAGCAAAAAACAAGGCACGATTCGCTTGTGTATGGACTTCTGTGATTTGAATCAGGCTTGTACGAAAGACAATTTACCTAACATGTTCATCGATTAGATTGTCAATGAGTGCGCAGGTTGTGAGGTGTTTTCATTCATGGATGGTTTCTTGGGATACAATCATATTCAAATCAAACCCGAGGACCAACATAAAACAACTTTTATTTATCCTTGGGGAATATTTGTGTATCGTAAAATTCCTTTTGGCCTAAAGAATGTTGGAGCTACCTTTAAGCAGGCCATGTCGTTTTCTTTTCATGACCTTAGACACATAGTCGAGGCGTACCTTAATGATCTATAATCATGCTCTCGCAAGAGATCTGATCATCCCGCCCATCTTCAACTAATCTTTGAGCGATGTCGCTACTATCGGATTCGCTTGAATCCTAATAAGTGCAATTTCTATGTGATGCCAGGTCGTCTCTTAGGTTTTATTGTATCGACAACAAGGATCATGGTCGATCCTCTCAAGGTTGAGGCGATAGTTCAATTTCCTCCACCGTGCACGATACACCAGCTTCAGAGCTTACAGGGAAAGCAAATTTTCTTCGGTGTTTTGTCATTAATTACACTGAGCTCACTAAAGGGTTTATGTGTCTCTTAAAAAAAATGGTCCCATTCTTTTAGGATGAGGCTGCTCAACACTCTTTTGAAGCATTGAAATGCACCCTAACGTCTGTCCCTTTTCTCCGACCTCCTGATTATAACATAGATTTCTAGTTGTATTTGGTTGCTGCAGAGTCGACCATCTAGATGGTCTTGGTTCAAGAAGATGATCTTCTCAAAGAGCATGTTATTTATTATCTTAGTAGAGGCTTGGTTGGGTTGGAATTTAATTATTCTCATGTTGAGAAACTTTCTTTCGCAGTTGTTCATGTTGTCCAATGGTTCTATCACTACATTTTTCTTCGCAACACCATTGTCATTGTCGTCGTCAACCCTTTCCAATACGTGTTAACATGACGAGTCATTGGCAGAAAGATTAGTATATGGATAGTCCTATTATAGGAGTTTGACTTGGATTTTGTTTCTGTGAAATCCAAAAAGTCATTGATATTTGCTAAACTCATTTCGGAACTTCCAGCCGAGTCTAGTGATATCATGCCTAAAGAATCACCTATTAAGGGAGATATTTTTCTAATTTCATCTTTGGACCCTTGGTATGGAGATATACTTGTGTACCTCCAAAATTTGAAGTGCCCCACTTCTGCTTCCTGCGATGAGTGTCGACGAATTCGACATCAGATGCAAAACTATCTTATACTTGATGACACTTTGTATCGTCGAGGTGTGAATTGCATTCTTCGGCGATGCCTTATCCATGAAGAAGCAGAGCTTGTTTTGAACAATTGTCACACTTGAGCATGTGGCGATCATTTGTCTAGGTTGGAAACAACCCAAAAGATTGCAGGTTACTTCTAGCCCTCGTTAATCAAGGATTGTGTTGAGGTGGTCAAGAAGTGCCACCCGTGCCAGGTCTTCTATCGAAAGATGCAGGAACATCCTACTCCTATGTTTCCAATCATTGTTGTTGGTCCTTTCACCAAGTGGGGTATTGACTTTACTACATGTCACCCAGCCTTAGGCAGGGGGCATCGTTATATCATCGTAGCAGTAGAATACTTCACAAATTAGGTCGAAGCTATGCCAACATTTAGCAATGATAGCAAAATTGTGGCTCTTTTCATCTTTAATCAGATAGTAACAAGGTCTGGTATCCCGAAAGAGATTGTAACTGACCATGGCAGTCACTTCCAAAACAAAATGATGACTGAGTTAACGTCAAATATTGGGTTCAAACAAGAACATTTCTCACCTTATTACCTGTAAGAAAATGGTCAAGTTGAAGCTGTGAATAAGTCTCTTAAGACTATTCTTTAGCGAATGATCAATTCTACCAAGTCAAATTGGCATTTGATGTTATATTCAGCATTGTGGGCCTATCGAACGTCTATGAAGAATGCCACCAGTTTTTCACCTTTTCAACTTGTATTTGGGCTGGAAGAAGTCTTACCCATTGAGTGTCATATTCCTTCTTTAAAGTTTGCAGTGGAATTATTATCGGACACTTCACCACTTGAGGAACGATTACAATAGCTTGAGCAGCGTCGTGATGCATCCTTAGCGAATGAGGCTCATAAACAATGAGTGAAGTGTCAGTATGATCAGGTCGTATGTCTTCAGATTTTCTCCGAAGGAGATCTTGTCCTGGTCTATGATCAAAACAAAGATCCCCTGGGGGCAGGCAAGTTCAAACCCATGTGGTTCAGACCGTTCATTGTGAAAGAGGTCTTGGAGAAGGGCGCTTACCATCTGGTTAATTTTGAGGGAAATTCTTTGGCAGAGCCTAGAAATGGGATCTACCTCAAGAAGTACTACTCTTACCTTGGTTACCTGGGTTACTTCTTGTATATATGTATAGCTTCTTATACATTTTTGTCTTTTTTGTTTTGTGGACGTGTAGTTATTTATGTCTTATTTTTCACTATGGCAGATGTCAAGTGAATCAGAGGTGTTTTTTGGGTTCGCGGATGGCGCTAGCCGACACACTCGAAGTCTTGCTTCCGCAACTTGGGTGATTTTCACACCTAGAGACCAGTTGCTATCTTCCAAAGGTATTTGTCTAGGTGACACTACAAATGATGTTGTTGAATACAGTGCAGTGATGGAATTGCTTTGTGACGCTTTGTCGCATGGCATTTCTCACCTCCGGGTATACTTAGGTACTCAGTTGGTTGTGTCCCAGTTAAATGGGGTTTACCGCGTTTATGATCCCACTTTGCACTGACGATTCCTTAGGGTACGTCTCTTAAAATGATATTTCAATTACATTACGTACATCCATGTTCCTAAGAGATTTAATCATCTAACAGATACTCTAGCTAATCAAATTTTAGATTGGCATGTTGCACAAACATAAAAGAAAACAACACACATACCCATGTAAATACATTTATAAAATTTTATCCATAAGACATAAAAGATGTATATATACGCGTGTGTGTGTGTGTGTGTCTCCAAAAAAAGTGGCATGAGTACATAAGTGGGCATGAAAGCCTCAAAAGTATTCAATATACATCTCTAGGCTTATGCCCTTAAATAATACATATACAAAAAGTGCCCTCAGCACATCAACGGTCTATGTTATCTAAGCACAGGACCTATTGGCCCTGCGATAGTGTACAACGGCGTTGGCCAAACGCTGGAATAACTGGACCCAAGTACCAGGCACCCCTACTACATGAGGCTGCATAGAAGGGGGGAGATCCTCGATCTTGACCATAGGTACAACACGAGTGAGCGCAGTGAGGTTGTGCTCTACTCATCGCAGAACTCTGTTAGCCTCTCCAACTGGGGGTCCCCTTGCAGTAGTTGGTCCTCCTATTGTTGTTGGTCCTGCCTCAAGTCGAGGACGTTGCCGAGTCCTAGTGAATTTTGTTGGTCATATATGCCTCACATATGTACATAATAGATACACAAGTTAGTACTCTATACACACATAAAAAGGATATATACGAAATTTAAAAATTAAATAAAACATTAAAAAGTATGTTACATATCTCGCCTCGTTCCTCGCCAGGAAGCACAATCATGTGCGGGTCTCTGGTGAAGTTGATCCTGGCATATGGGTAATCCTCCATCACTGGGATCTGTCATGCCCACCAGTCAAAGAATTTGTCATCGAAGTCATATATGGTCCTTCCTCCACCCTGTCAAAGCAAGAAAGTTGTCCACCTGGTCACTGCTGGGAAGGAGGCTACATGCCCCCAGTACCTTCTCTATATGACTGAGACTGGGCACCCTCTCAAAGAAGAAGGAGCATGAAATGGTACCGAACCTGAATTTTTTGTTAGTACGACATCGACACTCTTTAATTTGCCTCTTCATGCATATCAGCATGGTTGTACTCCAGTAAAAAATGTTGGCCTCCAAACACTGAATGGCACAATGCATGTGTGCACAGAAGGCCTAATGAAGGGTTGTAGATCCAGTAATCTACCCTATCAAGAGTAAGATCACATGCAACGATAGGTTGGTGATCTTGTGGATTGGAAACTAAGAACCTACCTTCTCAGTTCCGGCCTCACTGTACAGGCGAATGTAATCCTCGATGTTGAAATTCCTCGGAGGAAACGTCCTCAAGTTAATTGGTTCCCCTCTCCTCGAGAGGCCAGTCAAGAAGTATATGTCCTCTACGGTTGGGGTCAATGATTGACCCTCTAGCATAAAGGCCTTTGCATTAGGATGCCAATACTCCACAAGAGCATTGAGCAGCCTAGGTTATGCCCTCATGAACAAACACTAGAAGAACTTCCATAGCCCACAATGTTTCAATGCGATGATGGCCATAGGGTCCTCTTCGACCAAAATATCAATATCCTCGTGCTCTCTCTCCCTTCAGTGAAGATACATCTTGTTTCATGGATAAATGGAGAGTCAGTACTTACATTTTATTTTTTCAAAGTCTTCCAAAGTGTACGCGGGTTGTTTTGTATACAGTCATGTATGTACGTGGGCTGGTACTTTCCTGCCTGAGTACATACGCGGGCTGGCCTTAGACAACCCACATACATGTAGGGCCACTCGTTTTACAAGAGTGTGCCCCCTCAAAACATGAAATTAAATAATAAAAGATTAATTGAATTGCAAGAGGGAGTGATTTGTACTTACTTGGTCCAAGAAGAAAGTCGTTTCGTCCACTTAAGCTATCGAAATCTACTCTTTTAGCAAAGGGGTATTTTCACCTTTTGGTCGATTTTCAAATTGCAATGGTAAAAAATAGTTGTTAGCTTCTATTTATATACTCTTTTTGGCCCTTTTTGCCCCTTTTTGACCCCCTTTGTCATTTTTCCTGGTGTGCTGATCACTTGATTCCACTTCTGAGTTTCTTATTGGTCGTTCTGGTACTCTTTTTTCTTTTGGTTTGGTAATTTTTGGGATGAGTCACTTTTTGGGTATCCTTTGGTAAAAGTCATTTTTTCAAATTTTTTGCATATAAGGTAGGATTTCATTTCCACATTTTGCATCTTGTTGTCTTTTTCATTTTTCCATAGGATCGACCCCACCGAAGGGCGACACGGAACCTTCATTGTTGCTCTAGAAGTGTCGTAATTATATGGTAGAGCCTACCTTTACATGGATTCCCTAGGTAGATTCTTGTTGCAATCTAGCGTCCATGTTGTCAGTAATGACTATAGGATTGGGAGTCCTTATTAGTCCTATCATGATTACAATATAAAGCCTCATTCTTTTGATCCACCATCATCCTAGGCCTTACCCTTAGGACTACCAAATGAGCACACCTTGTTGTCTTTCAAGCTCGCTTTAAAATTCCAAAGCAACATCCAATGAGACTATATTTATTTTTTTTGATTTTGTCTGTATTAACTGAGAAAAGTAGCCCCCTGGAGTCTTCTTTAAGCCCTTTTCAGACTCTCTAAACATGAAAAGATTGTCGAGCGATCTTGTGTCCCTTCATGCTCGCCAAACTCAAATTTGAAGGCACATCTGTCTGGTGGTAGTTTACCCCTTTTTCGATCTGGATGGCTAATTTTAGGAATAAAGGTATGCTCTAGGAACTTCGGTTCGCTAGAAGAGTATTCTCAGGCATATGTTTAACCCCTTTTCGAGCCCAAGGGACTAAATCTTGGAAACAGAAACATTCTCCTTGGTTTTGGTTTATCACCTTTTTTGGGCCTTGGAGATTATTTACGAAAAAGGAACTCCCCCCCCCTCCCGAAGTCCATATTTAAGCTCTTTTCAATCTCCATAACATTGAAAAGATCGTCGAGTGACCTTGTTCCTTGACACTCATTAAATTGGTCTAGAAGAACATCTACTGGCATGATTTTAACCCTTTTTCCATCCTATAGATTATAGTGGAAAAAGGTACCCCTTGGGAGATTCGTCTCACTAGGAGAGTTCTCCTCAGTTACTTTTATACTTTTTCAGGCTAAGGAGACTAAACTTAGAAAAAGGTTGTGAAACCATAGTTAAGCTCTTTTCAGACTCCTTAAAATTGAAAAGATTGCCAAGTGATCTTGTCTTTGTCACACTCGTTAAAATGGTTTTGAATAAACGTCTTTTCGATGCAAGTTTAAGCCTTTTTCGAACCGACTAGACTATATCCAAAAAAGGTACTCCTAGGAGTCTTCTTCTTGCATTTTTTTAGACTCTCTAAACTTGAAAAAACTACCGAGCTTACCTTCTTTGGGCTCGTAAAAATTACATAGAAGGGGTCTCGTTGTGTCTTGCTTAATCACATTTACGAGTCTCATCTTTGCATATTTGGCCTAATGTCGACCCCATGTTACTCTCAATTGAACCTTTGAAGCATTCTTTATACATAAGCCTTGCAACACCTTCTTGCCTCATTGACTTGACACCTTGACCCATGGAGGAATTTTCCCTGAGTGTCCTTTTCCTAAACATGTCTCCTTGCTCTGAGCAATAGTATGTTTTGTGCGCTTGGAACTAGTATGCTTGCGACACTTGCTCCTCCTTTGTAACGTATCATTCTTATATTCTTTTTCAAGCTCCTAAAAATTTGAAAAAGACAAAAAAATCAAATATTCCAAAAAGAGGGGATGTGAAATATTCATTCTTTTTTCGACATCAAAGAGAGTCTCCCTTGGACAAAGCACATCCTTTCATTTGTTCGTCAAGCATTGGAATCTAGTGTGAGCTTAGGAAGTTGCTCTTGCTACATAGAGTTGTATCCTCCTCCATTTGGTTACTCTTCCAAACACATGGAGAGTTTGCGTTGCCTCCTGCATCACAAACTTATGTCATGTTGCCTGAGTCTAATCATCTTTCGTGCTTTTATCCAAGGGAAGTTTCACTCAACCTAAGTCGACCTTTCTACATTTTATCTCTTGACCTTCATGAGTCGGCCATCTCGAGAGTCCAGTCAAGTCCAAATTTGAAATCGACGAAGTTCTCTGCGGGATCATTGAGATCCTCATGTCTTTTTCCGACGAGTTGTCGAAGACCTCAGAATAATGAGTTATAAACTCCCATTGTACTCCTACCTGAGTTTTGAAGAAATTGAAGTTGTTGCTCGAGCTATGAAGACCTCATCTTCAGCCACAAGTGTCACTAGCTTCTTGAAGATGAATACTATAATTGTATATCTTCGACTGATTTTGAGATGTAGATCCGTTGTGTATTTCTCACGGATACACTTTATATATTTATATGACATGGATCTGTAGAATATTTGATTGGTATCCATGATTCAATTCATCCCGAGCATGGGTATGCCCACCTCAGAGAGACAATTGTTGTTTTTCAAATGGCACCTCCCGAACTCTGGTCTCGAGCTCACTCGATTTTGTACATTGGTGAAGATGTTGTAATGTATTTCAGACATCAGTTGCTCTTATGACCTCACACATTAGGGGGCATCTGTTATAGCCCTAAAATTCCCTATTCATGCATCCATGACCTTGGCCCTATTACTTGCATATTTTTCCGAAGCACTATTGAGGAGCTCTTCTTAAAAAACTAATTTTTAGAGCATGTACTCGCCTTGCACCACTATAGCCCACATACATACGCTTGTTTCATGCTAGACAACCCACGTACATATGCTTGTTGCACACTAAACAACCCACATATGCTTGTAAAAGTTGCAAAAATAAAAAAATTGTAAGGAATTCGTTGAAATTCACAGGCTATTGTAGGTTTCCCAAACAATTCACCTGCTCTATCCCGACACCCAACTGAATAACCATCCTTTTATCATATAAAAGGAGGTTTTGGGGTCTCATTTCCACAAGAAGCATAAGAACAGAGAAACTCTACCCAATTTCACTTCCCTTCCTTGCCTAAGCTTTTGCTACCTTTTGTGAGATATTGCCTACGCATTCCCTCATCGACCCCTTCTTCTTCCATTCAATCCATTCCCTTCCCTTGAGGTGATCAGAAGATTGAGAGAAGAGGCCTATTGAAGGTGCACTTGGAGCATTGTAAAGAGGAGCCCAGACCATGTTCATGGAATGGTGGCCGACACGGATTGTAAGTTTCAGTCTTTCTTTGATGAATAAAATAATCTCTTTTCCCTATCCCAAATGATGATGTTTTGTGTACTTTCTTTGATTTATACATAGCATTTGATATCTAACCCTAACTCATGAATGGAAATAGCATGCTTGTAGTCCTGGTTTGCCTAGTTTTGGATGTAGGTCAGCCTTGGGAGGAGACTTGCAGTCTTTGGAACTACAAAGCTTGAGGAGATCATCACCAGACATGCGATAAAAGGTACAATCACCAATCTTCTCTCTTATTGCTTTCTTTTCATGTGTTTTGGTATGTTTGGGGTAGAGTAGGAACTAGATTTAATTTTAGACGGTCATTCGCTCTGTCTATATCTTAAACCCCGGTATAGTTAAAGGGGGGATTTTCCCGCTAGCATGCTTGAATACGTGTCTCGAGGGCTTTCACCTTCAGTAGAAGTTACATGAGGATTTGAGAGAGAATATCCATTGAAAAACCCACATATAATATACCAAAAGAAAGATCTTAAAATTGTCTATCTAATGGAACTGATTTGGTAGCAATTTGAGCAACCTGTGAAAAAGTTATGAGCTCTATAGTCCAATTGTTGGCACGAAGACCCTAGAAAATGGACGATTTTTAAATCGGCGATATCTTCACTTCCAAAGCTTCGATTCAAATAAATTCTTTTTGAAATGGTCTATTTTTTAAAGAGGAACTCAAATCTATAATTTGTTTGGGCAAATTCAGACCCAGATACTACCAAAAAAATTGCAAAATCGCGATGTCGTCCGTGAAAAAACCCTGAAAAATTAGCAAATTTTAAAATGTCGATATCTTCACTTCCCGAACTTTGTTTCAGATGATTTTTTTTTTTTTTAATTGGTTGTTTTTTTTAGAGGAACTCAAATTTACAACCAGTTTCTACAGACTCTGCATAGAAAGCTATAGGATTTTTCCAGAGTGTCATGACCCTCATTTGTCTTCTTGAAAAAATCTATAAAAATAGGAAGAAAAAATGTTTTTTCCTTTTTTGTGGTCAAAGAAAGTGCTTTGATACCACTTGTTATGTAACAAAGACTTGAATATAGAAACACCACAAATATTCATAGATAATGTAGATGAACTCTCACTTTATTATTATGAAAACCCTAGAGGTAGGGCAACACCATACAATGGATCCTATTATGGAAGGGATCATCTCTTGTTCACTTGCCTCTTCGAGGGGGCAACCTCCTAATGAGATATCGCTCCAATTACAATAACTTTACTTGTTCTTATTCTCCTTTTTGACTTATATTACATTGATTTAACCCTTTTATATAGTGCTTCCAACCACCTAAGAACATTCTAGAGGAGGAACCTTCTAGAAGTGGAACCTTCTAAGAAGTCCTCTTACATTTATTATGTTCACATTAATATCTCTAACTACCATAGTGAGGCTTATTTAATAATATAGTGGACCTAGCCCACCTTACATTGAATGGCCTCCATTATTATCACTATGAGCCCTTCAGCCCCCCCACTACCTCTCTAGCTACACTATATTATGTTACCTGTGTAAATAGTTATTGGCAACGAGATAAATTTGGGCAATGGTTGTCAAAAATATGGTTCCATGTTACTAGTGAAGTTAGGCATGGTAGTAAAAAATGTTAATAGCAAAGAGATAACTTGCAAGCTTGAGTTCATTCCCTACCTCAAAAGAAGCAGTTCCAAGTTATATCTTATAAAGAAATTTTTTTAGACAAAAACATTGTTATGATCCATGATGCCAGAGCATTTTGTATCCAAAAACAACCTTGTTTGATCAGGCCTAGGGGGTCTTTGAATTTACTAAGGGAGTGAGTTCCCTAAGCCTGAAATATTGTAATTTACTATGTTTTATTGATTTCTAGAAGGATTGCATAGGCTAGAGGTTGTTGAGTTGAGATTAATGTGTAACTGAATCTACCTTGGTTTAGTAGATTCCAATATTTTCTAGAGATTTGGAGAGATTTAGGAGTGAGTGAGGATTTTGTGGGTCTGAATGATCCTAGAGATTATTGAGTGAGCGATTTTAGGATATGAACCTAATTCGGGTGTCAGAATTCTTGTGTATAATTTGTAAGCCTACGAGCATGAGAGGTGTGGCCAAATAAATGTAGAATCAGGCCAGGCAGTGACCAAATGAGTGAAGAATCAGGCCAAACAAATGTAATCATACCAAGAAGGTCGAAGGCCTTACGTGAAATTATGTACAAAATACATTAATAGAATTATGTGTATTTATATGGCGTCTTCATGTATCATTGGAAAAAGTGTTAAGTATTGAAGCCCATATCGGATCCTCTGTGTGTAGATTGTTTCCCCAATTTGTGTGTGCAAGTCTTAGGGTTCTATTAGCACCGTCATTTTTTTAGTTAGATTCAGTCTTAGTTGAGTCATGGTATGTGTGTCAAAATGTGTGAGGTTAGGTACCGAACAACAAATGGGTCGAAGTTAGCAAGTGGTCGGTTGGCCCTTGGAGTCGGGAAGGGACGTCAAGATCAAAACATGTGTAAGTGGTAAATGTCTTTTTCCAAAGAGTCAGGTCCTGTCAGAAGAGGAGGTTTTACATGCCAAAGGTAAAGGCAAGTTTTTAAATAGGAGTCACGTCGACAGGTGCAATGACCACCATCAGCTCATTATGAAGTCAGAAAGGATGAGAAATCACGACGCTCATATCACATATACTCTGGAGCTCTTATCAACTAAACTTTAAGCATTATGAAGTGTACCCATTGCACAAATGTGCTGCAGAAATATTCAGCCTACTTTGAAAACTCTAGGCACCATGGATTCAGTGTCCCCTGTCATGATTCCATCTCTCACTCATCCAGTTATAAATACCAGTTGTTCTTTATGCATTCTATTCACCTACCAAGTTTATGCACTATCTATAATTTTTCTCACCAGCCCTGAGCTTCTCGCTGCGAGGAAATCAATAGCGATCAGTTGTGTCACAAACCTGGGTCAATCAATATTACTGTTTTGGGTCTATGCTAAATCCACTGCGCACACAAAACAAACACGCATTGCACCATGGAAGCATCCCAAAACATAAGGAAAGGGGCGCGAAGTGGCATAAATGTGGGACCCGAACCTCAAAGATTGACATTGGTAAATGAAGATCTGGATGTCTGAGCATCTTTTGAATAGGTCAGATGCATGCTCTTTTGTAAGAAAATCCAAGGATTCAATGTGAGATTGGCAGAATAGTTCGCACTCGGTTTCAACGGGCTCCGCGCAGTAATTGCAGGAAACACTTTCCAAGTGACAGGAAACTCTGTCATCCGCAACAGAGATCCCTTCGCGTGGTGAAAGGTGGTCTAAAGGCATGCTTTTGGACATGCTATGCTACGAGGAATTTATCAAACCAGACTATTTGAACGCGAAATTCGAAGCAGGCATTCCAAGTCGATATCTACAAGAGCCTTTTCAGAGGCTCTTGAGGGCGATTAGGAAATATTTCACCTATGAAGGAAGATTTGACAGAATACACCCACATCACATCATATTGTTGATGCACTTCATAGGAAGGAGACCGTTAAATATACCTTTCTTCTTGCACCAAAGCCTCTGAGAAATGGCAGACAACATCCGAGATGAAGAAAACCAATCGAAGAAGAAACTATCTCATGTCTCACTAATCAAATTGTTGATAGTGGAGGAGTTGCGACGATTGGGAAAAAAATGGGATTTGTTTCTACTCACAGCCAACATCCCCAGGGACCCCAAGGGAGATTCCCCTCTACCCACAGGAAGGGTAGCATCTCATCGCGCAAAGGTGGAAGAAGGAAAGGCATTGGAAGCCCTATCCACCCAATGGTCGATACCCTGAAAAATGGGAAGGCTAAGGAAGAACAAAGAAACTGGGGAGGCCCAAGCCCAAGTGAGCCACACGCAAATTCAGCCGTCGAAGAGTTACTCATGCGCCCCATTCGGCTGGAACCTGTCAAAGGTCCAAGTCGAGAAACCTGCGGTAGATGGAGAAGGCCAGACACTGAAGGCATGGATATTCATGAACCGTCACAACAGGAAAAGTAAGTGCAACTCACCATTGTTGAGTTGTACCTGGAGAACATAGAGCTAAGACATCGGTTAGCAGAAAAGTCCCTCTAGGCATCACCATCACAAGGTCGAGAGGGAAACGCAACTTGGCTCAAGAAGCAAGTCAGGGAAGCGCAAGACACAATCATCCAGCTGTGCGAAGCACATAGGATATCATAAGAGAGAATCACAAAGCACTTCAAGGAATGTGGATCAGCCATGGAAAATTTCCACACGGCTCTAGCCAGTGCGCAGAAGAGGTTGAAACGGAACGTGGTTTTGAAAAGACATGTAATGAATATGAAAAGGCGCAACTAGTCTCTCAGGAGAATGCTTCAAATATCAAAACTATAGACGAGGCCAGAAGCATAATTAATAGACTCCATTTTTGTCTTCTCAACATGGTGCGGATTTTTCCTCCCCGTGTCTTGTTTCCTGTCGGGAAGTATGGACTGTGACAGGTACCCGCGTGGCAAGTACACGTTGCGCAATGTTGAAGACCCACCTATTACCAAGGATAAGTGTATGTTGGACACACGACATTTTGAAGAAAGGCATTGCCCCCTGACTGGCGTTGTCATCTTGGAAACACCTGCAACAGCCCAGGGTTACCCACCACATGCACGCTCCAGCAAATGATCGTGTGACAAAAATCAAGGCCGTTACAATGGGGGTAAGAGTTTGAGAGAGCACTTGATCATCCAGAGAGCCTATCGAAGGAAAGCATCAACACATCACTCCTTAATGATGAAATCTTTCTGATGACCAAACTGCCATGGAAAAGACGTCAGTTATTGTACGATTGAGTACAGTCAGTTTCTATTTTTATAAAGTGCCATACGAAGAGTCATTTCACAGAGAATAGTCAGGGCCTAATTTATAGGGATAGTAGCTAAAGGGCAGCGTAGCCCGAGCGACACACCCTAGTCTATATATTTCATCTTTTCAATGTAATCCAAGTTGGTTGGCAAAGTAATGTAGACAGTGTCTATTGAATGTAGCTTTAGAACTCGAATGAAGTTTAATGCAAAAGTCCTGAAACTTTGACGAAATTATTCTAATGGTAGCGGTTTGATGTATTGTAACCTCTCTTTATGTGTGTGCTTCTTGTTTTCTTTATATTCATATTTGTATTTTGTCTAAATCATAACGCTATTCAAATATAGAATTCACTGCGCGGTGCTCTAGATTTCGCCATTTAGACGACTGTGTTTTCTTCCAAGAGAACTCATAATTCATCTCCAGCGGTGCTCTAAGTTGCTTCATGTGTTTTTCTCTCACCATACACAACGATTTTGAACTGAAAGATCATTGCCTACTTAGCCTTTATCCTCTCAAGTTCAGTTACCAAGTCATTTGTTTTTCTCGTTTTCTAAAATTGACTCCATGGCCCAAGAACTCGCGTTATCTTGCCAATAGAACCGGAAATATTAGACAAAGGTGTTAAATATAACCAATAGTTTTAAAGCCATAACCCGTACAGAGACGAAGTGTTAGAGAGAGCCCTCTCTAGGTCGGAAAGGCTAGTTCCCGACCTTAAAGTTGGTTTGTAGGTTGCCTCTGTCGAATGAGTTTACAGAGCGCTAACAGTTTCAACTGTGTAATAAAACCCTTAAATTGGAGAACTCAGGGTCATTGAAAGGATCAGATTTAAAAGGAGGATCGATAAACCAGAGTTGATGGGAGACTGAATTAAATCGATAGTCGAAAGGTGAGTCGAATCAGAGTAAAAATGAAGAAGAACAGAGGAATGAACCCTTTGCAAGTGAGAAGAAACAACAACCATTCGATCAAGGATGATAGTTAATCATGATCGTTGATTGAGTGTCAGTATATTCATTTAATTGTTTGAATTTGAAAGGCTACAATTATATCTGGGGAGAATCCATATTAGATCGATGGTTCTCAACAATCATTTATCGAAACCCGAAACAAGTGAAGTTTGTGCTTCAAATTATTCTATCAAAGTTCCACCTAAACTTGAACTCTGACACCAAGACTGTGAAAGGGAAGATCTATCATCCATCCACATAGATCATCATGAGAGATCTATTCTTGATTGGAGCCAACTATTGGAGCTTCATTCCATAAATAACTCCAAAATAGTACTCTGAGGGTGACATTTGTTCGTCCACTGGGAGAACATTCGACGACTAAGATCTAAAGTGGTGCGAAGACTTATGGATAGAGAATATTCCAATTAAAGATCGAGACCATTCATCAGAATAGATCTCCTAGATATCTGACCATTCATCAAAGGTCAATTCCAGACTCTAACTCTGAATACAGCATTGCAACGGTGAATCTGGGCCATCCGTCATTAGGAAATCAATGAATGAGATTGATCGTGGATTAATTTTGATCGTAGGCAATTTTTTTGTAAGGAGAAATCAATATCGTCCATCCTTTGACGATCAACGACGAAGATTGGAACTTTTAGAATTCTGACAATCAATGGGATCCATTCATCGAGATAGAAAAATCAACGACTAAGATCTATTCTGAATTGAATAGATCAATAGATACAGAAGAGACATGTGGCAGATGACAAAGGCCGGGACAAATGGAATTAGAGAATGAAAAGTGGGTACGTGGCAGTTGGATCCATGAGTGAAAGTGTGACACGTGGCATCCATGTGTAATTCCTTTGATGAAGATTTGGTGTAGTGGAAGTGAAGACCAGTGAGTGTGATTATAGATCTTGAAAGATAAACGGTGGAGATTATCTTAGGATATCGGAGTTCGAAAGAAAGGTGTAATTTGTCAGAGTATAGATTTCGGAGGGTTGTAGTTGAGAGAGAGTATGACAACAAAATTTGATACAAAGGAAAATGAAATAAGTCCGATAGGCCTACGGGTGAGTTAAGCCTCGACGACATTAGCTCTTGATCACAGCCTGCAATTGTATGGAGAGACGAGGGATTAAGTTATAAGCACCTAGAATTGGGGACATAGTCGTGTGGAGAAGCACCTAGAAATTAAGCGCTAATGGACTGGTACAAGAACATAACATTATGATACCTTGTTAATGGAGGATTTTGGTCAATAGATATTTAAAGGATAGCTCGAGTTGTAGTTGTAGCATAATTGAAATTAATAATTATGCACCTGTGGGACCAATAGGTCGGGAGATCATCATTTTGGTATCAAAGCAGGAAATTTAATTTTCCCATGTATTTTATTTCAGATGGAATACCTTAAATGGATAGAGTTCATTTTTTATAGCAAAGCCCAATTATGCTTTGGAATTGGAAAGAGGAAATCTACAAATTAGCAATTGCAGAAGGAAGATTGTGAAGATCAATGATACTGCAGAGAGGATATAGGGAAAAAGGGAAAGTTTAGCAGAAGAGAACTTGAGTAGAATTGTGCAGATAGGAAGAAAAATAAATTGGATATATAATTTATTTAAGGATTACTACAGATAGATGTCATTCCAACTAAGAAGGAGAATTGGGAGAAGATGTTGAGAAGACAAGATCTTAGCACAGATCTTGAAGGTATGGGTCAAATATTTTTATGATTAGTCTCTGGATTTTAATTAACAATGTTAGTGTTAATTAACAGGTAGTAGCAGCAGGATAAAAGGTAATAGTAGCAACCATTAGCATCCAGTATAGTTGTGACAGAGGAAGAGGAAGTAAGCAGAGCTCTCAAGTGTGAGAGAAACTTGTGGCAAAAGAACCTTACAACAAGGGATGTTGTAACACTTCCAGCTGGGGATTGGAAGTAAGGCAAACAAGAGAATTTCTCAAAAGAGTGTGAATAGATGCAAAATCTAGAGAAGAGTAGAGGAGTGATTAGAAGGTTCCAGTGGAGAGAAACAATGATACCAAAAGGTCAAGCTCAGGAGAAAGCTTGGTGAGGTATTAAATATCAGGTAGAGGAGTCTTGCTACAAAGGCTTGATGCAACTCACAGTAGACTAGGATAAGTTCACAAAAGGAAGAGATGGAGATGACTATTGATGGTCATGTCATAGGTTCAGAGAGAATCCACACCAAGAGGAAAAAGGATGCCAAAGCAGTTGGTAGAAAGAAGATAACTCAAGAGGAGCTTGATAAAGAATTTACTGAATTAAAGGAGAGACTCGATATCATTATGGAGCTGCTACATAAGAGTGAGAGAGATCATATATGGGGTTGGAATGTGAAGAAGAAGGTCAAGTGGTGGCCTATTGAGTAGTTGTATGCAAGGAATCCAAGACAAAGCTTGAAGTACATGTTGAGTGCTTGGATGAAGGAAGAAAAAATCATAGCAACTAAGTTTATACAAAGGTCAATGATAGAAGAGGAAGTTCACTTTTGTGAACCAGAGCAAGGATCATTCCTTGGAGAGGATGATGATGGAGATGTTGATGTGAGACCTGTTGCGAGTCTCATGAACTATCAGGAGAGTTCATAGCAACATGTGGAAATGATGTCAGAGGCATCAAATGAGACCATAGGGTCTTACGTTTTTAAAACTAATGATTTGTGTGTGTTTACAGGTTGTGCAAAGGATGAAGCTGGACAATCATCTAGAATTGTCATAAATATTATTGAAGGTGGAGGTATGCTTTCTAAAGGCACAGAAGTAGAACAAAATCATAATTATGTTGTGAGGAAAGATGAGATATTGTCATCTCTTAAAAGTAGTCATGATAAAGACTATACACAACTTGTAAATGAAATTGATGAATAAGTAGATGAAGACGATGACAGTCTTATGAAGTGCTCAGAACAGCATAAGGAGATGATGTCAAATGAGACCCAGAAGTCTCATGGTTTTAAAACTCATCATTGGTATGCAGGTTATGATGACAACCACAAAGAAAATAAATGAGTTGGAGAGCAACATTTAGATACAATGCTGCGAGATTTTGAAGAAGAACTAAGATTGTTGGAAGAGTGGTTGGTCAATCCAAGGATTGATGAGGACTACATAGTTGTTGTAGACACAAAATATTCAATGATATATGATCTGAGAGAAGAATTCGAGGTATCAAGAGGAGAAGAGGAGAATTTATTAGTTTTTCAAACTAATTATTTTTTCAAGTATATGAATTATAGGCAGCCAGAAGATGTAGAGTTGTCTAAAGAAGGTGGATTTTGGCTACAGCAGAACAATTCAGATTTTGAAGAGTATTTCCATGGATTTGAGGACATTAGAGAGATGAATACCAAACAGTTGGTAGCAGATGAGTGGAGTCCATGTGAAGGATAGAACCAACATAGGACAGAGTTGGACATTGAGATAGATGAAATGTGATAGCAAATGATGAATAAGTCCAAATGGAGATACCATGGGATGAGAGAGGAATTCAGCCATAAATTGAAGATGGTTGAGAAAGATGATATCAGAAAGGTGAAAGGTAGCAAGGAAAGCGAGCAACAACATAAGGTTTGGGATCCATGAGGACTTTAACAAATGAAGAATCATGATCAGGAGACCATGAATGATTTTAACCCTAAGAGTCTGATGTGGGAGCATTTTGCCTCCAAAAACAACCTTGTTTGATTAGACCTAGGGGGTCTTTGAATTTACTAAGGTAGTGGGTTCCCTAAGCTTGAAATATTGTAATTTCCTATGTTTTATTGAGTTCTAGAAGGATTGCATAGGATAGAGGTTGTTGAGTTGAGATTAATGTGTAATTGAATCTGCCTTGGTTTAGCAGATCCTGAGAGTTTCTAGAGATCTAGAGAGATTTAGGAGTGAGTGAGGATTTTATGGATTTGAAGGATCCTAGAGATTATTGAGTGAGGGATTTTAGAATCTGAACCCAATTTGGGTGTCAGAATCCTCATGTATAATTTGTAATCCTACGAGCATGAGAGGTGTGGCCAAATGAATGTAGAATCAAGCCAGGTAGTGACCATATGAGTGAAGAATCGGGCCAGGTAGAGGCCAAACTAATGTAATTAGACCGAGAAGGAAGAAGGCATTATGTTAACTTAAGTATATAATACATTAATAGAATTATGTGTATTTATCTGGTGTCTCTATGTATCAATGGAAAAAGTGTTGAGTATTGAAACCCATATCAAATCTTTTGTGTGTAGATTGTTTCCCCAATTCGTGTGTGCAGGTCTCGGGGTTCAACTGTGTAATGAAACCATTAAATTGGAGAACACAGGTTCATTGAATGGATCCGAGTTAAAAGGAGGATCGATGAACCAGAGCTGATGGCAAACTAAATTAAATAGACAGTCAAAAGGTGAGCCGAATCAGAGTAAAAACGAAGAAGAACAGAGGAAAGAACCCTTTGTAGGAAAGAAGAAACAACAATTGTTTGATCAAGGACGATAGTTAATCGTGATCTTTGATTGAATGTTATTTTACTCATTTACGTGTTTAAGTTCGAATGGATACGATTAGATTTGGGGAGAATACAAATTAGATCGACGATTCTCAATAATCGTTTATAGGAACCCGAAACAAGTGAAGTGTGTGCTTCAGAGTATTATATCAGAGTTCCACCTAAACTTGAACTATGACACCAAGACTGTGATAGGGAAGATCTGTCATCCATAGACCTAGATCTTCATGGGAGATATACTGTCCATTAGAGCCATCTATCAGAGCTTTGTTCCATAACTAACTCTAAAATAGTACTCCGAGGGTGAAATCTATCTGTCCATCAGGAGAGCATTTGACGACTAAGATCTAAAGTGGTGCGAAGACTTATGGATAGAGAATATTCCAATGGAATATCGAGACCGTTCATCGAAATAGATCTCTTGGATATCTTAGCGTTCATCGGAGGTTGGTTCCATACCTTAACTCTGAATACAACATTGTGATGGTGAATTTGGACCGTCCGTCGGGAGGAAATCAATGAATGAGATTGATCGTGGATTAAGTTTGATCTCAATTAGTTTTACTCCGAGGAGAAATGTGGATCGTCCATCCTGTGATGATCAACGACGAATATTGGATGTTTTAGAAGTCCGACAATCAATTGAATCCATTCATGAGGATAGAAAAATCAACAACTAAGATCTATTTAGGGTTGAATAGATCAACATATATAGAAGAGACACATGGAAGTTGACAGAGACCGGGATAGACGTCATTAGCAAATGAAAATTGGGCACATGGCAGTCGGATCCATGAGTGAAAGTGTAACACATGACATTCATGTGTAAGTACTTTGATGAAGGTTTAGCGCAGTGGAAGTGAAGACTAATGCGCATGACCGTAGATCTTGAATGATCAATGGTGGAGATTATTTTAGGCTATCGGAGTCCGAAAAGAAGGTGTAAGCTATTGGGGTATATATTTTGGAGTGTTGCAGCTGAGAGAGAGTCCAACGAAGAACTTCGATACAAAGGAAAATGAAATAAGTCTGATAGGCCTACAAGTGAGTTAAGCCACGATGACATTATCTCTTGATCACAACCCGTAGTTGTATGTAGAGACGAGGGATAAAGTTATAAGCACCTAGAATTTGGGACATGGTCATGTGGAGAAGTGATTAGAAATTAAGCGTTAATGGACTGGTACAAGAACATAGCATTCTAATACTCTGTTAAAGGAGGATTTGGGCCGGTAGAGATTTAAAGGACAACTCAAATTGTAGCTACAACATAATTTAAATTAAGAATTTTGCACCTGTGGGACCAATAAGCTGGGAGGTCATCAATATAAAATAGTTGTGGCTACGTTTTGGGTGAAAAACTAGACAAATTTAGACAACAAAACGTTGATTCAAGAATTGATGCACATAGAGTAGAAATTTGGCAATTTTGAGTGAAAAAAAAATGAGCGAGAACATAGACTTAATCTGAGCTTTTTGGGCACCAAGTTGTTGTTTCCAAAACTATAAGAATATTGAAATTCCAAGTTGTAGGTAGGAAATGATGCTCCTAACAACATAACCATGTTTTAGCTTATTTATCTGGGTGAAATTAACAAAGATTATGTTCATAGAAAATAAGTAGGAAGGGATAGGAAGGAAGCATGGGTGTGCATGGATTGCAATCAGAGTATAAATAAATTTAGCAAATCCCAAACATTCATTCATATTAATTCCCACAATGAAGATATGTGTACTTGAAAATTATGGCATTTATAGACAAACTGCCAAAAGAGCTTAAACAATGCTTACCAATTACAAATAATAGCAAAAATGACCACTTGAGAAGGTATAGATGCCAACTCAAGCCCATCTAGAGCAGTATGGATGTTATACTAGCCTAAAATAGCCTCTAAGAGTTACTCTCAATGGAAAAATCCAAGAGCGTTTTCTCATGAGGCCAAATCCTTGTTTTTACTATATCGTCCTCCTAAGCTACTATTATCCCTTGTAACTTGTAAAAAACACACACGATATTTTGATTATTTCTTTGTGTAGGAAAGAAACATTTCTTTGAAGGATAGAAATACTTGATGTTAGAGGCCAAAGTAGAAAAGATGAGGCCAAGGCTATTTTTTTATATTGTAAGATTGAATTTACTCTTAACATTATGCCATCAAAATCTTTAGAGACAATCATTTTGATGCTTATATAGAGGGGAAAATGTGAGTCTGATGATGAAAAAGATGAAGAAAGAGTGTTTTTTTTTGCAAAGTAAAAAGCAAGTCTGAAAAGAAAGGAGATTGCAACAATGTGAAAAAAAGAAAGAAATTGTTATTAATGGGAAAAAGTTGGTCATAGTGCATGGGATTGTAAAATCCAAGCAAATAATGTACTCAAAAGCAAAGTAAGGAAGATTGAAAGAAGTTAAATGGCTTGGAATGAAGCAACAATACTATTTTTTATTAGTGACTTAAATTTTCAATTGGGCAAGTGAGTTGAGTGCCCCTCCCTTCCAAGTGAATTCCTATTCTGCTTCATTAAGAAGAGATGGCAATATATTTTGCTTAGTTGAATTTGTGCTTCGGTGAGAAGACTTGGCAACAAGGTTGCTTAAATGAATTCCTACTTCAAAACAAAATAGATGGTGAGATGTTTGCTTAGGTGGGTGTTGATGAATTATGCCTTAAAGTTGGAGGAGACAACAGTTTGATTGAGCACCAATGCAAAGCCCAAGACATGGAAATATGAGAAGTTGAAAATAAATTAATGTTTGTCTTAGTTGAGCATGCTTAAATGCTTGAAGCCAATTGTATCTTAAATTTGTATGTCCACATGGATGCTACACTATCTTCAATTTTTCTAGGGAATTCCATATGGATTTCATCAACATGTTGTGCACTCGCACATTTGGAAGGGGGTGACTTATGGTATTTTGTTAAGGATATTACACTGCTCTCCAATATGTAATATCCTGCACGGAAGGAGATTTGGGAGAATGTATTTGATAGTATTGTGATTGTTTCATTTTTCCATTATAAAAGTTGGTTGACTCAGATAGTGATGGATTGCTTATAGGTGGGGAATGTGAGTAAGTCTTTCTTCATTTATGACTTTGGTTCCCTGCCATCTAGAATGTGTGTTATCTTCTATAATATTTGAGGTGGTTGTCCTTGTCCCTATGTCTCATAGCCAACTTGGGGGGTGGTGTTCATAGCCAGTTTGGGGGTGATGTCCCCGGTGGATGCCTACAACTAGATGGAAAACCACTCATGTAAAGAAAATCCATAGGGGCAGACATTCGGGGAAGATAAGTATAGTTGTGTTTTGTAACTTATGCTTTGTATGTTTGTTCACTATATTTGCATGATAAAAGATATTGGAATGGTCCGGAATGAGGACAATTCCTTGGGTTGTGTAGGTTGATGGGGAATAAGAGACTATAGGTCAGAATTGTCTTATGTATGTAATAGTAAAGGGTTGGATATCATTTGCATGTGATTGTTTGAATGGTGAAAATTGCTAGGAGGAGTCTTTTCATGATTTAGTGACTTTAGACACCTAAACTAATTAAATGCTCACGTTCTCAAGGAAATATGAAATGGATTAAATGGGAAAATTAGCATCTAATAGGGTGACTATATAGATTCCATAATATTCAAACCTTCTTTTTGAAAGAAGAGGAAATGATTGTCGAAAAACAATTTGTATCTCGACGAGAACCTCTCACTCATAGTATTAATGGTCCAATCCGGGATTATAAACTTAGCATAGTAGATCCATAGGCTGGAAAGATGTTTTGATGATAATTCGTGCTTTAGAGATAAAATCTAGTATTCGCTATGTATTTATGCAGGTTAGTAAATTGGATTTTGCTAATGAATCGCTCTTGATATTTATTTACCCTGCATGTGAAATGTGTTGAGATGATTATTGTTTCATCATGTTATGATACCTTGTGGTTCCATCTATTATGTTGATGCAATGTTATAAATATATGTCGAGGTTAGATTTATTATAATAGTATATCCTGATGTAATTACATGTAATTTTTTATGATATTATGTTTAATGATGACATGCGTGAGCATGTGGTGATGAAAATGATGTATGTAATTACATGTAATTCTTATATAATAAGTTGTTTTTTTTATGACATGTGACAACATGTGGTGATGACAATGATGTTGTATTCTCATGATGACATGCAAGAGTTAGCATGTGGATTTCTTCTTTGAGATGTTGATATTATGACTAATGCATTGATTACATGTTGTGAGGTGGTGATTGTCAGGAAATCCACTAGTGGCCACAAGGGTCGGTTTATTTGACGATCTCATGGGAGCGCATAACCATGAAGGAGATTATTAAAAAAAATATGTTATGTGTTGGGGATAACTCAATCTACTACATATGTCAGTAATTATTATGCCTTCTATTGGAGTAGTGATGTTGAAGTCCCGAAGAATGGCTAGAGTGTCGCTTGTCAGTGGTGTTGTGAGATTGGACTTCGATGCCTAGGGTTGTACCTGGTAGTTGTGGAGGGAGTTTAGGTCAGCCTTTCAATATGCCTGGTGTACGTGACTACCGATCCAAAAGCCTACTTGGGTAGATGTGTTCTCGATCCCTGGGGCTCCAAATAGACTAGAAAGCTTTAAGCCTAGTTTTGAAAGTTGGGAAGGACAACTAGAGAGTACTTGTGGTTCCCCGATGGTGTGATGTGGAAATTCGATGCCTATTGCAGTCACTTGGGTGGCTCTATAATAGTCTAGCAAAGGGTGTTGTGGAAGATATAGGAGCTAACAAAGGGTGTTGTGAAGGATGTGGTCAGCTAATTAAAACTCTACAATGAACATAATCAAAGTAACTTCTGGATGAATTTCCTTGAAGGAGGGGAGTATATCATGCCCCACATTATTCTTATTCTTGTTCTTGTTCTTGTTCTTGTTATTGTTCTTATTCTTATTGATATTGTTGTAATTAAATAAAATAATAATAATAATAAGGAAGTATAATCATTATCCTAAAAGGATCATCCCGTTATTATTATTAAATAATGATAATAATTATCATAAGGGGATATTCCCCATATTATTATTATTATTATTAAATGAATGAATACATAAGTAACACTAATAACAAAGTATAATCAATACTTCAAAATAAATAATCGAGGTAATGGTAAAATAAGAGACGACAATCTATGGAAAACCCATAAAATATATAATAAATAATTCAAGTGGATCATAGGGACCAAGTTCCAGGATTCTATATAAGGAGGGAAAGAAAGACAAAATGGGTGTCTCTATTTTGCACATATCTATTTTGGTTGAGTTATAGAGAGGGAAAGGCTAAGGATTCGTTGGCATAGTAGTCGATTAAAGACTCGGGGGTGACCTGCTACTAAAGATTAAAGTATCCAAGTCTGTGGTTGGGTGGAGAGTCGTCCCTCACTCTTAGTTGTGTTTGTTAGATCAAGGTATCACTATAATCTCCAATTCCCATACTACAAGTATGTTGGTTTCTTCATCACAGGTAAGTACCTCCTATTGCTCTTGTAGGTTAAGTAAATTTGTCAAAGTTTTCATTGTTGGACAACAAATTCCTTTGACTTGATTGTTTCTTGAATAATTTCTGTAATTATATTTTTCAATTGGATGGAGCCATTACACTATGCTTTGAGGCTCCAAATCCTTCCTCTTATTTGAAGGTACGCGGGCACATGTGTGTGATCCAAAAATGCGGAAGTGTTTCACTTATGGTTTCATGTTACTCCAGGATTCTAAAGGAGTCGTGTCTTTCGTAGATTTGTGAGGAGATCGATTTTGTATGTATGTGGCACAATTGGTTGCTTCTACCCAAAGTTTGAAGGGAAGGGACTTTGCATGCAACATGCAACTTGTCATCTCTTTCAGAGATCAATTCTTCCTCTAAACTACATCGTTTTCTTGTGGAGTGTATAGTACTGTGTGTTGTAACTGAATACCTACTTCATCACAAAGATGTTGTACATATTTGTTTACATACTCCCCCCCATTCTGTTTGTGGGTGATCTTCATCGTCTTCCCAGATTGCTTCTCTATATGTGCTTTGAAATCCTTGAGATGCTCAAACGCTTCATATTTTTTTTGTTGAGAAAATACACTCATGTGTATCGCGACCAATCATTAATAAAAATTAACACATATCAGGCCTCGCTTATGGAACGATGAGGAAAATGCCCCATGAGGTCACTGTGAACAAGCTCTAAGGGAGAGGAGGCCCTTCATGCCTTCCCTTTCTCAAATTTCTCTTGTGGATGCTTGCTAAGAACATGTCCTTGACAAACTCTATCAGACAAATGTATGTCTAACAAGCCTTCTACCATCCCCTCTTTGTTGAGTTGTTGCATGTACCTAAAATTTAAGTGGCCAAATATTTCTTGCCAAATATTACTATCATCATTGGCGTGAGTTAGTAGCGACATAGAATTTAATTTAGCAACAAATTTAGAGAATGTGTACAATCTAGATTTATGATCTACCTTACCTACAACAATTTTGGAGTTGTCTTCCATGTCAAATATTGTCATGGAATCTGGTGTGAATTTCACCCTTTTCCTTGTGCTTGTATGTGTGTTTTGGTACATGTTATCGCACAGTTTGTAGTTAAGGTAATAGATAGATGAAAGGCGGTTAAATTGGCATAATTGAACCAATCCCACCACTATCACCTCAATGGCAAGGTTCTTTCTATTTCGAGAGGTAAGGCCCAGGGGAGACATCCCCGATGACCTGGGGTTTTGAGAAGGCAAAGGATTTTAGCAAGGCTAAGTGATAATAATCCCCCTCACAAGTCACCACCTGATCAGAAAGTCCGGCTTATAGCCAATAAAGATAATCTGGAAGTAATAACCAAGAAAGGATTACCTGCCCGAGACAAAGCAACAAAGAAACTAGGCATATGCAAGCTTTCTTGTTGGTTAGTACTTCATATAATCAATGAATTTTATGATAATAAGCAATTGAGCAATAGTATTGATGAAGCAAATCAATGATTGTACAATAGCTATGACTACAATATTACTTCTCAATAAATGCTAAATAAACTTGGCATTCAATGTAACAACATCAACACTTTATAAACGATGCCTTAACTAACCATTCAATTGCTTTAGAAATAACATGAAAGCTGCACAAAGGTGTTTATAGCACAAGAAGATGATGACAACACTACAATTAATAGAATTAGTCTAGGCTAGGGTTAGTAAGAGTTAGGGAGAGATTTCTTAAAGTGTTTGGTAGTTTTAAGATCAAAGTACTCAACACACAAGGGGTTAGATAAGTGCGCTCTTAGGGTATATGGAGTCAAAGAGAGGACACAAAAGCTAAAGGACTAAGTGATATTGAAAATCCAAATACAAGAGGGTAAAGTGTTGAGGTGTTGCTAAAGCAAGGCCTCAACAATAAAACCCTAGGGAAGAGAGGCTCACTTTGGTGTAGAAAATCTAGGCCTCGATTCTCTCTCCTACTTCTTTAGCATAATGGCAATAATAAATAGCTAGCTTGAATAAAATTTGATAAAAACTAAGACAAGAAGGTTTGTAAGCAATATGGCAAGGCTTTACTAGACAAACCCTAGGGAAAATTGACTCACCAAGGTGTAAAGAACTAGGCCTTGGTGTGTTTTCTCCTTCTTAGCTTAACAAATAAGGGAAAACGGCTAGCTAGAAGAAGATGGATAAAGTGTTGTTATGGCAAGGCTTTATCCTCTTCAACAAATCAAATGGCTCAAAATCTTGATGGGGACATGAGACAAGGACATTAACCAGTGCTTGTCACCTAGGGTTTGATTCAGCAAAATATAATAACATATGCAAGTAAATGAAACTAAAACCATTCAATTAAGAAGTGTTTGTGGAAATTCACTTACATAAACCAAGAAACCATGTAGCAAAACCCTAGTTGTAACACCTTCCACCAAGAGAAATGCCAAAAATGCCAAGTAAAATCTTCCTTCAACAAGTGTGCCTCAATATTTCAGCCAATAACCCTAAGAAGGGTGCAAATTTCAAATCTCACTAATTAGTGAGTGAGAGATGATGAAAAAATGAAGGTATAAACCCTCAATTTATACAGTAGCATTGACCTAAATTACATTTTAGGTCATTAAAAGGCCGACGAGGCCAAAATACTAAAATCATATTGTTTGACATTAAATGTCTTAAAATTAAACCCTAATCAAGTAATACTGAGACGTCGTCCCCTTTCTATGGTGATGTTAGCCCCTTTTAGGGCAAATGTAACCTCCTGGAGCAAAATGTTAGCCCTCATTAGGATTCTCCAAGATGCCACACATGCCAAAACTGCCATATCTGCTTCCCAAAACATCCATACTATTGGGTGACATCATGGGCTTCTTGGGAGACGTCCTGAGACTTCCAAGGCCAACATTCCTATGGAGAGGGTTCAACCCCCCTAGGTATAGGTCTTCTCAGCTGCCTCTAGTGGATTCTTCTGCTCTTCCCTGGTACAAATGCTCTACCCTGTCTCTGCCCCCTGTTGGGGTCTCAACATCCATCTGGTGGGCTCTTCAGCCCCATGGAGGTCTGAACTGATCATCTCCCCATGTGTACCTGTCCAACATGGTACCTGTCCGTCAGGCATGATCCTACACATCAACAACTATGCCCTCCATAAGCTCATAAGTCACAGGGATCATAGCAATGTCAATCACATATAATCATCAATATTTATTAAACATGTGCATAAAACCCCTTTACCCCAGTCTAGTGCTCAAAGACATTATACAAGTTTGCAATACAAGTTTGGGGAAAGTGACATACGTCCTATTGGGATAGAGTCTACTAGAAAAGGGTTGTTCCTGGAAAGGATCAAATCCAAGTCATGCAAGTAGGTGAGGTGGATGGGGATGTCTGGGAAAAAGGTGTAGTGATAGAAAGGATGGCTTACCAGTGGGTGCCTCTGTGAAGGGTGAGTTGTAATTGTTATGGATGCAATGTTTCCAAGCCCATACATGCATTTTATCTTCGTTATTTTTCTTCCAAGATGCTAGTCAAAGGAAACTGCCCTGGCTTGGTGACTAGTGGTGGCAATGTTAGCCACAAGCGTTTCACGGAAATGAAAGGTTGGCTCATGATGAGACCCCCTTTCTCTTGGCTATGCCACCAAGATCCACTACCCTGGCATGGTGACCAAATGTTGGTAGTGTCATATCGCTAGATGTTCATGGACCTAATAGGTTGTCTCGTGATGAGACCCCCTATCCTCTAACCATGTCTTGTCTTTATTGTTTTTTCTTTCAAGGAGCTAATCAAGGGAGATTTCCTTGGATTGGTGACCAGAGGTGGCAATGTTACCCACAAGTACTTTCATAGAAATGAGAAGGTTGGCTCGTGATGAGACCCCCTTTCTCTTGGCCATGCACACAAGAGCCACTACCCTGGCATACTAGCCAACTACTAGTAGTGTCATACCATTAGGCACCCATGGACCTAATAGGCTGGCTCGTTATGAGACCCCCTATCCCTTAACTAGGCCTTGATTTATTTTTTACAGCTCCCTCTGTTTATTGCTGAGAAGATTTTTAATGCTTTCTCGGGGATCCCTGGGCGAAGCATCTCAAGGTTTTATTCTTAGGCTTTTATTGTCAGTTGCTTTTACCCCCAGACCCTTTAGCCCATTATTCCCACAAGGTAAGGTACAACCCCTAAATGATTGGCCAACCCTATGCCCAGACCAGTGTAATAGTATGGGTGAGCAGGAAATAAGGTGGAAAATGGTATGTATGATGGGAACGGACAATGGCTTTTCAGAAATCCCTCTAGTGGAAACTCAAAACCTATGGACACAAGCTTGCTAGGGCATCCTGTCATCCCTCCCAGACATGTTCAAGTGGACAAACGTAAGATACAAGCACCTTTTAGAAACAAAGGAATCAAATGCACATATTCAAAGGTTTTGAGGTTCAGAGTGACACATACCATGATACCCAAACTCATTACCTCATGGAGCAAGAACCATCTTTGATGCAGAACCAAGTCGAAGGTGATGGATGTTGTTGTTGTTGCTGACACAGTGGAGGCACTGAAAAGGAGAAAAGATGGGCCCTCCAGGGCCATTCTCAAGTACATATGGCTCTTGATACTCCATGTCTAGGACATGTGGGCCTCGACACACAATCTCCTAGTTATCCATGAAAGTGGGGTATAACATCTGGCTCCAACTTGAGTACATATGCTCATCATAGAGCACATGAGAACCTCAACATTTCTGGCAAAACCTGCAACCTACTTGATCTCAATAGAAAACATCAGTAACCATTTGGGGTGGTAATACCACCCCCAACATATATGTATATATATAAGAAAAAAAAACATATATATAAATGTGAAAGCAATCTACTCTAGTATGCAATGCAAATGGTATAATACAATGAATGCAAATGCCTACTTACATGTACTTACCTATTGGTTGGATGTTAGATGTGGTCGAACGATTAGCGAAACCCATCCAGCAACGTCCCACAATACCTGCCTTTGTGCTTCATCATAAGCCAAAATAGTGATAAGTTAAGCACAACAATGACATGAGTTAGAAACTTTATCATATCAAGGGAAACTGTAAGGTCTATCTCATGGAGGTGAGACGTCCCTGGTAACCTGGGGTTTTGAGAAGGCAAAGGATTTTAGCAAGGCTAAGTGATAATAATCCCCCTCACAAGTCACCATCTGATCAGAAAGTCTGACTTATAGCCAATAAAGATAATCTGGAAGTAATAATCAAGAAAGAAGTACCTGCCCGAGACAAAGCAATAAAGAAATTAGGCATATGCAAGCTTTCTTGTTGGTTAGTACTTTATATAATCAATGACTTTTCTGATAATAAGCAATTGAGCAATAATATTGATGAAGCAAATCAATGATTGTACAATAGTTATGACTACAATATTACTTCTCAATAAATGCTAAAGAAACTTGGCATTCAATGTAACAACATCAACACTTTATAAAAGATGCCTTAACTAACCAATCAATTTCTTTAGAAATAAAACAAAAGCTGCACAAAGGTGTTTATAGCACAAGAAGATGACAGAAGCACTAGGGTTAAGAGAATTAGTCTAGGCTAGGGTTAGTAAGAGTTAGGGAGAGATTGCTTAAAGTGTTTGGAAGTTTTAAGATCAAAGTACTCAGCACACAAGGGGTTAGATTAGTGTGCTCCTAGGGTATATGGAGTCAAAGAGAGGACGCAAAAGCTGAAGGACTAAGTGATATTGAAAAGACAAAGAGAAGAGGGTAAAGTGTTGAGGTGTTGCTAAAGCAAGGCCTCAACAACAAAACCCTAGGGGAGAGAGGCTCACTTTGGTGTAGAAAACCTAGGCCTCAGTTCTCTCTCCTCCTTCTTTAGCTTAATGGCGATAATAAAACAACTAGCTTGAATAAAGGTTGATAAAAACTAAGATAATAAGGTTTGTAAGCAATGTGTTGCTATGGCAAGTCTTACTAGACAAACCCTAGGGAAAATCAGCTCACCAAGGTGTAGAGACCTAGGCCTTGGTGTGTTTTCTCCTTCTTAGCTCAACAAATAAGGAAAAACGACTAGCTAGAAGAAGATGGATAAAGTGTTGTTATGGCAAGGCTTTATTCTCTTCAACAAATCAAATGGCTCAAAATCTTCATGGGGACATGAGACAAGGACATTAACTAGTGCTTGTCACTTAAGGTTTGATTCAGCAAAATATAATAACATATGCAAGTAAATGAAACTAAAACCATTCAATTAAGAAGTGTTTGCGGAAATTCACTTACATAAACCAAGAAACAATGTAGCAAAACCCTAGTTGTAACACCTTCCACCAAGAGAAATGCCAAAAATTCCTAGTAAAATCTTCCTTCAACAAGTGCGCCTCAATATTTCAGCCAATAACCCTAAGAAGGGTGCAAATTTCAGACCTCACTAATGCATGAGTGAGAGATGATGAAAAAATGAAGGTACAAACCCTCAATTTATACAGTAGCAATGACCTAAATTACATTTTAGGTCGTTAAAAGGCCGACAAGGCCAAAATACTAAAATCATATTGTTTTACATTAAATGTCTTAAAATTAAACCCTAATCAAGCAATAGTGAGACGTCATCCCCTTTCTATCATGACATTAGCCCCTTTTAGGGCAAATGCAACCTTCTGGAGCAAAACGTTAGCCCTCCTTGGGCTTCTCCAAGCTGCCACATGTGCCAAAACTGCCATATTTGCCTCCCAAAACGTCCATACTACTGGGTGACATCATGGGCTTCCTGGGAGATGTCATGGGCCTTCCAAGGCCAATGTTCCTGTGGAGAGGTTTCAACCCCTCTAGGTACAGGTATGCTCAGTTGCCTCTGGTGGATTCTTCTGCTCTTCCCTGGTACAAACTCTATGCCCTGTCTTTGCCCCCTGTTGGGGTCTCAACATCCATATGGTGGGCTCTTCAGTCCCACGGAGCTTTGAACTAATCATATCCCCCTGTGTACCTGTCTATTAGGCATGATCCTGCACATCAACAATTACGCCCTCCATAGGCTCATAAGTCACAGGGATCATATCAATGTCAATCACATCTAATCATCAATATTTATTAAACATGTGCATAAAACCCCTTTACCCCAGTTTAGTGCTCAAAGACATTATGCAAGTTTGCAATACAAGTTTGGGGAAAGTGACAAGACATCCTATTGGGCTAGAGTCTACTCGAAAAGGGTTGTTCCTAGAAAGGATCAAATCCAAGTCATGCAAGTAGGTGATGTGGATGGGGATACCTGGGAAAAAGGTGCAGTGATAGCAAGGATGGCTTACTAGTGGGTGCCTTTGTGGAGGGTAAGTTGTACCTGTCATGGATGCAATGTTTCCAATCCCATTCATGCCTTTTATCTTCATTCTTTTTCTTCCAAGATGTTATTCAAAGGACACTGCTCTGGCTTGGTGACCAGTGGTGGCAATGTTAGCCACAAGTGTTTCACGGAAATGAAAGGCTGACTCGTGATGAGACCCCCTTTCTCTTGGCTATGCCACCAAGATCCACTACCTTGGCGTGGTGACCAGATGTTGGTAATGTCATACCGCTAGATGCTCATGGACCTAATAGGATGGATCATGATGAAACCCCCTATCCTCTAACCAGGTCTTGTATTTATTATTTTTTTATCTTTTTTATTGCTTTTTCTTTCAAGGAGCTAGTCAAGGGACACTATCCTGGCTTGGTGACCAGAGGTGGCAATGTTACCCACAAGTACTTTCACAGAAATGAGAAGGTTGGCTCGTGATGAGACCCCCTTTCTCTTTGCCATGCAACCAAGAGCCACTATCATGGCGTGGTAACCAACTACTAGTTGTGTTATACCGTTAGGCACCCATGGACCTAATAGGTTGGGTCGTGATGAGACCCCCTATCCCTTAACTAGGCCTTGATTTATTTTTTATGGCTCCCTCTGTTTCTTGTTGAGAAGCTTTTTAATGCTTTCTCGGGGATCCCTAGGCGAAGCATCTCGAGGTTTTATTCTTAGGCTTTTATTGTCAACTGCTTTTACCCCCCATACCCTTTAGCCCATTCTTCCCACAAGGTAAGGTACAATCCCTAAATGATTGGCCAACCCTATGCCCATACCAGTGTAATGGGATGGGTGAGCGGGAAATAAGGTGGAAAATGGTATGTATGACGGGAACAAACGATGTCTTTTCAGAAATCCCCCTAATGGCAACTCAAACCCTATGGACACAAGCTTGCTAAGGCATCTTATCATTCCCCCCAGACATGGTCAAGTGGACAAACATAAGATCCAATCACATGTTAGAAACAAAGGAATCAAATGCACATATTCAAAGGTTTTGAGAATCAGAGTGACACATACCATGATACCCTGACTCATTACCTCATGGAGAAAGAACCATCTCTGATGCAAGACCAAGCTGAAGGTGATGGATGTTGTTGTTGCTGTTGACAAAGGGGAGGCGCTGAAAGGGAGAAAAGATGGGCCTTCCAGGGCCATGCTCAAGTCGATCTGGCTCTCGGTACTCCATGTCTAGGAGATGTGGGCCTCGAGACATAATCTCCTAGTTATCCCTGAAAGTGGGGGATAACATCTGGCTCCAACTCGGGTACATGTGCTCACCGTAGAGCACATGAGAACCTCAGCATCTCTGGCAAAACCTGCAACCTGCTTGATCTCAATAGCAAACTTCAGTAATCATTTGGGATGGTAATACCACCCCAACATATATGCATATATATAAGACTGAAAAACAAACATATATATAAATGTGAAAGCAATCTACTCTAGTATGCAATGCAAATGGTATAATACAATGAATATAAATGCCTACTTACCTGTACTTACCTGTTGGCTGGATGTTAGATGTGGTCAAACGATCAACGAAACCCATCCAACAACGTCCCACAATACCTGCCTTTGTGCTTCATCATAAGCCAAAATAGTGATAAGTTAAGCACAACAATGACATTAGTTAGAAAATGTATCATATCAATGGAAACTGTAAGGTCTAGCTCATGGAGGCGGCTGGGAGGGAAAAAGTGATACCAAGACATACTCTCAGGAGAGTGCTCAATCCATCTCAGAAAAGGATCGTGAAAGGTGAAAGGTTCACAAGACCAACCCGAGGATTATGAATGCTGGCCACCTTGGGCGTCTTCACGACTCGAGGCCTGAGAAGGGATTAGCAAGAACTAAAAGGATGACTGATGATTTCTTAAGGGGAAACTGGAAAACTGTGACAATAAGATTCTTCTTGAGGAACTCAACTTTCCCCTAAAATCCAGAATGAGGTTTTGTCTTACAGGATACTTGCGATAATGGATATGTTTCCAAACCATACCTTCAGTGGCACAGTGCGGTAAAGTAATCAAAGGGAGGTGGAAAACCTTATCACAAGCACCCTGCTTCATGGAAGTAACCTCCTCACTTTTATCAAGACCTGAGTAGAATGATGGTTATAACTTTCTTCATAGAATAGACCTAAGTGCTCAGATGGATAGTCATCAAAGTCCTCAAGGTATGACCAAAAATTATTAGGAGAGCATAGCATCAAGTCATCCTTGGGTGTTTGAATAAATTCAGGTTCTTGTTTCCAAATGTCAAAATTATTAGTAACTTCATGTGCTAAATGTAAAGGCAACTTTTGGGAATGACCCTCAATGTCATAAATGGGATCCCAATCATATCCAATCATATCCCATTTACGCTTCCTGACATGTATGAATTCATCAATATTATCAACAAAGTCATCATCTTCATCATAACATGAAGGGGTTAAAACATCGAACACTTTTTTACTCTCCACATCATAAGATAAAGAATCATTAAAAATTTGGAAGGGGAAATAACTCACCTTGCTTAATCCTTCCTGTGTAGGAGCTTCAAGTATTTGGACAACTTCATCAAATGGAAGATCTTCCTCTACATCTTCAGTTTTGAGATATAGAGGATCTAGCTTGTCCAAGGGTTCCATTTCTTATTCACTCTCTAAATCATAGAACAAGTTATCATCAAAAAACTGGAAAGGAAAATGACTTACCTCATTCTCTTCATCTTGTGCAGGAGGGATAGAATCTTGGAGAGCTTCATCAGACTGAGGAGCGGTTACTGGTCCTTCATCCTCATAATTCACTTTTCTAGTTACATCTTCGTTGCATTCTATTGAATCATGGGAGAAATCTTGCTCCTCTTCAAGGGGTTGACAATATTCTTCATAAATCTCTTCTTTCACATCAGAGGGTTCTTAATGTTGAACATGATATGCATTCCTCAGATCTGCTACAATCTCAGTAGTGAATCCTCCATCTTCCAAGGTTATTTTGAGATTCTGAAGGGCATCTTCATATCTTTGGCAACGTGGTTTAGTAAAGTCAATAAACCTACTGATGAGGTGTATGAAAGATGATATACCCTTATCTTCGCAACAACCCTTAAACCAATATTGCAAGAAGGATGGTAGAGAGAGTATAAACAGTTTTATTAGAGCATCCTCCCCTCCCAATTCTACCTTGCTTATATACTCCAGAAAATTTACGATGAGAGGAGTTGGGAGGCCCCAAAATATTGAAAGGTTGTTTGACCATTTTGTATCAAAACGGGTTGGGTATCCATGAAGGCTTTTGAAATCAATAGTTGGATACAATTGTTCCCAGGATGCCATGATCCCATAACTTGGAAATATCACAGATTTGAGAGTAAGGTGGTACCTGGGAAAAGGTTAGTGGAGTTGCCAGATAATTTGCTTGAAATCATCAAAGGAAAAGGGAAAACACCCTAAGTGGAGTCACCAGGTAAGCTTGTAAGGTAAATACTCTAGAGGCAAGGCTTACCGAAAAGTGTCGTCTTGAGGAGAATTGATTCAGTGTTCTCCCACAACGACGCCAAAATGTTATCGCACAGTTTGTAGTTAGGGTTATAGATGGATGAAAGGAGGTTAAACTAGCCTAACTGAATCAATCCCACCACTGTCACCTCAATGGGAAGGTTATTTCTATTTAGGGAGGTAAGGCCCAGGGAGACGTCCTCGATGACCTGGGGTTTTGAGAAGGCAAAGGATTTTAGCAAGGCTAAGTGATAATAGTCCCCCTCACAAGTCACCACTTGATCAGAAAGTTTGGCTTACAGCCAATAAATATAATCCAGAAGTAATAACCAAGAAAGGAGTACCTGCCTGAGACAAAGCAACAAAGAAACTAGGCATATGCAAGCTTGCTTGTTGGTTAGTACTTCATATAATCAATGACTTTTCTGATAATAAGCAATTGAGCAATGGTATTGATGAAGCAAATCAATGATTGTACAATAGCTATTGATGAAGCAAATCAATGATTGCTAACATGTTTTTGGGTTTAATGCTGACATGTTTGTGTGTATTTGGATGAGGAATTTTGTCAAGTAGTTGTACTACTAATGTGTTTGGTGTTAAATGTTTCAAATATTTTTATCAAACAATTTGCAACAAACTATAATACATTGGCACATAATGGAGATATACTTTATTCAATAGCAATTGCAACAATACAAATAAGAGAAATAATTATAAACTTAAGAAATCAATTATAACAATGACAAATTGAACAAGTGTTATCATGTGTGGTCACTATTTTTTGACCTGTGAGTGACTACAATTGAACAACAATAACACCTTGAAAATGATCTCCTTCTGAACAACCCTTACAATAGGGATTTGGTGCTATTTAGTAAGAGAGTAGATGTGAATGACAATTGATAGATCTGTGTTGGAATGTCACCTTCATGAGATCTATGAACTGTTATGAACAACTCTCATTTTATCAACAATACAACCTGTTATGAACAAATCTTCTTCACTGACACTTAGGCCCTACAAAATCTGTTACGACTCCTCTAAATTTCTCATGATTTGCAACCAATAAGGATGGCCTCCAAAAAGGGTACCACAAGTTGTTGGAGACCAATACGCCCTTGTCTTAATTGCCAAGTATTTGACTACAGTGGCACAACCTCTCTTTTTTTATGGATGCCCATGAGCCGGGTTGAGTGATTTGGCCCTTCTTAAGCTACCACAAACTGGAGATAAAGGGCATGGTCTCTTAGCGACTCCCACGAAACCACCGAAACCAATCTATTCAAGGGTTTCAACTCAAGAACCCTAAAAGGCTCAAGAGCTCATGATCATGCATAATAAGAGAATGAGTTATCATTGTACTTTGATACCTTGGCAACCTTTGTATTCATTGTCACCTTGGAAGCCTTTATATTCATTGATTTTTTGCCTCTTCTTTGTTTTTCAGCAACCATATGATCTACCATTGATGGAATGGGGTTAGGAAAACCCACAGACTCATCGTCATATTCTCCCTTCTCACTATCCTTTATGAATTCAAAAATATATGGGCCATTACATACATGTTTCTTGATAGTATTTGGGTTTGCTATGGGGTTGGAAATTACAATAGAATTTTGGCATAACTACATGCCTTTAGTAACTTTGGAATCTGCAGACAAAGTTGGAAACCTTTCAGCCTCTTCATCACACTTTGAATTTGATTTATCTTGCATAGGTGGCTCTTGTGATGAAAGAGGATGTTGGTCCTCCTTATGCCCTAACTTCCCTTGGTCTTTCATACCCTTGTTTGCTTTAACATACTCATTCAAAAACACCAATGCTTCTTCTTTGTCACTCACTTTAGTTTAGAGAGGCCTTGAAGGACTCTTTTCCAATGCAATTAGGAAATTGTTCAACTTATTCATTCTATAAATAGTCTCAACCCAAACATATGCTTCACGTGATCCCACAAACCCTCTCAAATGAGACAAATTCCTTGGTCTAGGCCAATCCTAGATTGACTTGATCTTCTTCTCATCAACGCTAACTCTCTGAGCATTAATCTTCTACCCAAAATACAAAGTTTCAATCAAACCATACTCACATTTTGATACCTTGGCGTAAAATGAATGTTGCTCAAATATGCCAAGCACCTCATCTATGTGCTTCAAGTGATTCTCTCGTGCCCTATTGTAGATCAAGATGTCATCAAAGAAAACCCAAACAATTTTCCTCAATTATAGAATGAATACCTATTTCGTACATGGCTGGAAGGTAGCAGGGACATTAGTGAACTCAAATGGCATGACCAACAACCCATGACGCCCATAGTGACACCTAAAAGTTGTATTGTACACATCCTTCTCTCTCATCCATATTTGATGGTACCCTAAACACAAGTCAATCTTAGAGTGGTAGACTGCACCATGAAGCTCATCTATCAAATCATTAATCTTGGGTAAACCAAACTCAATGGTATGCTCAAAACCTCTATCAAGAGGTCTCCCTAGAGGAGTCTTCCCAAAATATATAGTCATGCTTTCTCAACAATGATTGTATGTATCCATGATAAGGTTAGCTACTATCTGAAGACTTCTTAGATGTAATCATACACTATGTTGTGCAATTCACATCCTTGCACCTGTATATGCCCTCCATCTACTTGGTTGAAACAACCTTAGGAGCACCATTTGCCATGCCCCTCAGAACCACCCTCTTACCATATGTTGTCTTGAATTCTAGCTCCATTGTTTTGTAGTTGACATAATGTTTTCCCAGGGAAAGATGACACTAGTATCGACCAGTTCAACTACATAGAAGTCATCTATCATAGTGTAGTTTCCCAACATCATATCCAACCACATAACCCTCTTTGTGCATGTTATATTGTGCCCACCAACTACTACTACATTCAACCCCTCAAAGTCCTCTATAGGAATGCCTCTCCTAGCTACCAAAGCTGAGTCAATGAAGTTGTGGGTTGCCCCACTGTCAATCAAAACCGTTACACATTGTCCTTGTACTACTCCATGAATCCTGAAAGTGTGAAAGTGAGGAACACCTGTTAGAGTGGAAATAGTTCCACCCTTAGCCTTCACATATGGCTGCTCCTCATCCATACTGCTACGTTCTCTGCCCTGAGCCTGTCATGCCTCCTCCTCTCCATCACTATCTGAAAGAACCTCTATGTAATGCACCTTACCCTTTCCCATGCACCTGTGACCCGACTCCCAAGGCCCCTTATAGCTGAAACCTAATTTCTTTCTCCTCAACTCTCTACGAGTCTCATCATCCAATCTATCTTTTCTACCCACTCGTTTTGTAAAGGTTTCTTATCTTTCTTTTCTTAAGGAATGAAAGGTTTAGAAGAAGCTTTATTCTTTGCAACTATGTACTCCATGTCTCGTGTTCTAGTGTTGGCATCCTGTAGAGATCTTGGTTTGAAGGCCTAAATCCAACCACACGGGAATTTGGATAGTCCTTTAGTAAAAAGCATAATCAATCTATGCTCGGACACACTTGTCACCATGAATTCCATCCTATGAAACTCTAAAATATAAGCATCCACTATCCCACTCTTCCTAAGCCATGTCAGCTCCCTGAAATGCAACTCTGGATCCTTCTTATCAAACCAGTCAACGATCCTCTGTGTGAAGTCCATGTATGAAGTAATGCTAGCTTTCCCTAATGTGACTAGCCCATGGTACGACCACTTGTGGGCCTCTCCATCCAAATGAAAAGTAACATATTTGATGGCCTCTCTCTTTGTCATGGGGTTGAGTTGGAAATATGTGTCCAACTTTTGAACCCAAGCTCTAGCAGTGCATTTGTTAGAGCCATCAAAGTAAGGGATAGATAATTTCCCAACCTTCGGCTGAAGCTCCCAACTATGTGAGCCCTTGTTGTAATCCCTTGGCCTATTCATGTACTTGATTGTACAAAAATCCTACAAAGACATGGTTGTCTGAAACTCATCACCGAGAGTTTGATACTTCCTCAAATAATCAGTAAAATCTTCCCCTTGTCCTTGTTCTCCCTGATTTCCAGCTTGGTTTCCTTCTAAGAAATGAGGGATGTGAGGTCTAGGAGTCACTTTACTAGTAGACCCAATTTTATTATGTGTAGGGACATGAGTGTTTCTCCCTTCAGCCTGGTTCCCATTGTTACTATGGTTGCCATTAGTCCCTCTTGAACCATTATTGCCTGCAATGTTTTGGTTCCCTTGAGTATTTGTCACAAGATGGGTGAGAAGCAAAAACCAACTGTTGTTTCCCCCTTACCAAGTCATTATGTCCCCTTACTAGGTCATTTTGTCCCCTTTTCAAGTCATTCAAAATATTCATGGGGTTGTCCTCTAGCTGTTCATTTTTGTCCCCCATGCTTCCCTCTACTTCTGACTCTGACTCTAAATGAAATATGTTACCAACACCTCTCTATCTCCCATATGTAATGTAGTCCCCGTCCCCTGGAACATCAAAGCATGCACTCACAGGTTGGTAGGAATACTAGCTCTGATACCACTATAATATCCCCCCCTCTAACTATTGTTGTATTTTTGAGTTTCTTTGGCTTACAACTTTTGTTAAACAATTTGGCAACAACATGTAAGATCCCCTTTTACTACATATGCGTTTTTGATGTTATTGCTGACATGTTTTTGGGTTTAATGCTGATGTGTTTGTGTGTATTTGGCCCAGGAATTTCGTCAAACAATTGTACTACTAATGTGTTTGGTGTTAATTGTTTCAAATCTTTTTGTCAAACAATTTGCAACAAACCATAATACATTGGCACATAATGGAGATATACTTTATTCAATAACAATTGCATCAATACAAATGAGGGAAACAATTATAAACTTAAGAAATATGTTGTAACAATGACAAACTCAACAAGTGTAATCAGGTTTGTTCACTCTTTTCTGACTTGTGAGTGAGTATAGTTGAACAATAGTAACACCTTGAAAATGATCTCCTTCTGAACAACCCCTGCAATAGAGATGTGGTGCGATTTAGTAAGAGAGTAGATGTGAATGAAAACTGATTGATCTATGCTGGAATGTCACCTTCATGAGATCTACAAACTACTATGAATAGCTCCTAGTTTATCAAAATGCAACATGCTATGATCAACTCCTCTTCACTGACACTTACGCCCTGCAAAATATGTTACAACTCCTCTAAATTTCACATGATATGCAACCAATAAGGATGGACTCCAAAAAGGGTACCGCGTGCTACTGGAGACTAGTACACTAATGTATTAACTTCCCAGGATTTGACTACAGTGGCACGACCTATTTTTTTTTCTATGGATGCCCACGAGCTGGGTTGAGTGATTTGACCCTCCTGAAGCTGCCACAAGCTGGAGATAAAGGGCACAGTCTCTTGGTGATTCCCACAAACAATAGAGAGAATAAGACAACCTTCACAAATACCCTGAATCTGCTGATAACAAGGTAGTGCAGTCTCCTTTTAAGTTGCCAAAAAATTGCAGATGAGGGTATGATCTCCACAAACTATCGAAAATGCCCACATTAGAAAACTGATGGCATTTTCCAAGAGGAAGAAGTCTACAAACTCTGAAATGAAATGGCTTCCACAACACCCAAAAAATCCTGCAAATAACCAAACAACTTAGCCAGAATAATAGATCTTCCTTTTGTAATAAATTAAAGTGAGAGATCTGAGTAATCTCTCATCTTGATCAACTAGGGTGGATAGTTTCACCACCAAAACCAATCTATTCAAGGTTTCAACCCAAGAACCCTAAAAGCCTCAAGAGTTCTTTTCAAATCAATTTATTAAAATGATCATGTATAATGAGAGAATGAACTCTCATTGCACTTTTATACCCCCTTTTCCTTTTTCGCTATAATATATAATTATAAAGTAACTTTATAAAATCACCTTTTAATATTTCTCTCAAAGTCACTTTATAATACCCTTTTAATTTAATTACTCAATATCACCATTAATCTTGTTTTTTCACCCAAGTGACAATAAATAATTAAATTGATTAATTCCCTTTTTACCAACTATAGCCTATGCGATTTAGGTAGGCTATTGAGTGGTCCTCCTGGAATGATCACTCGAAAAGGGACATTACATGTTCCCATCTTGATGAGCTCATCTTGTTGATGTGTCAAGGACACAATGAATACATGCAATGTGGGCATTTATCGATCTTGCATCTTTTTAGTTGAAGCAGGAAGGATTTGAACTTTGTGAAGAAGTCCTCGATATTCTCAAAATTGCTTAGATCTAATGAGTTTAACTCATTCTTGAGCATGTGGCCACGCATCGCGTCCTGTTTCCCAAAGAGACCTTCTAGAGTGGTCCAAACCTCGTTTGGAGTAGTTGAATATCAACATGAAACAATAATTTGGGAGAGATGGACATGCAAAGGAGACTGAAGGCCTTGTCCATACAGTTGAAGTATTTGGTTTTCTCAAATGCGTATGTGGGTTCAATTTTTGTTGCCATGGTTATTCGATATAAGCCTCTACCTCTAAGTAGAAATTGAATCTTTGGCTTCCAGTCGAAGTAATTATATGGCATAAGAAATGTTGATGATGGAAATTCCATTCTTTGCAGTTGCTTAAGTGTTTTATACCTACAAATGATTCTTTGTATGCCTTATTCCTAACACCTGTGGGATCTGATACCATGTGAAATTGGGTTGAAACCCACACAGAGAATCTAGCTAGAAACAACAAACAACAAACTTGCAAAGTTGAGAGAAGAATTGGAGAAAGAATGAAAGTATTGTATTCCACACCAAGAGACTGAAAAATTACAATTGATATACTCTACATGGCTGAACTAATGTGCCATAGTAGTGATCTAGAGAGATGTGGACACACATTGATAGAAACGAGAGTGAACTGCCACCTAGTCCTAGTTAACCGGCCATGCAGTCATCAATCAATTGGCTCACACAAGTGGAGTGGAGAGAATCTCATGCATGCACATGTGGTGCGCCCTCCTAGTCTCATGCATGTCCAATGCAGTCTCCTAGTGATGATCCCAAGTTGAACATGCAACACTTGGTGATAATACCAAGGTTTCCATGCGAGACTTGATTCCACTAGTCTAATTGAAGTACAACTAAGTAATGACTGAAGAGGATGTGGCACCCTCATCTAGGGGAGAATATTCTCAGATAGGGGAGAATATCTCAGACTAGGGGCACTCTCAACATAGAATAATAAACTAAGGAAAAAAAATACTAAGTGGGTGTGTAATATCTCCAGTATTAAATGGAGTTCTAGGAATAGTCATGCAGATTGAATACACACCCTAATTGATACCTTCAAGGTTGCTAGCATGTGTTACAGTGAAATTCGATACTTACATTAGTCATTAATGGGGACCAAATCCAATCAAAGATAAACATGGTAATAAAAAACAAATTCCCCTAAAAATGGCTTGAACATTAACTATATATAAATTTCAAGGGTTCACATTAACTAGGTCAAGCATTGACATTAGAAACATTGAACACCAAAGACTGACCTTTGTGGTAATGCCACACAACACTTTTATAGCAAGAATGAAAATTACATTGACATTCTCATTCAAATGTTGTGAAAAAGTGAGAGAGTGCACACGTCTCACTACAAAAAAAAGAAGACATGTGTGTATATTCTTCATCGCTCACACAAAAAAACTGCAGCCTTAACCCTTCTTTGCCTTTTTATTTTTTGGAAAGGGGCCAAGGTTGTAGTTTCTTGTATGTTGTGGACATTTTTTCCAAGGAAAACCTCATAAAGAACCATTGGGGACTTCCCCACATTTAGTAAATGGTACCGTGTGTAAACCCATTGATGTCGATTATCATGCTTGACATCTATAGCAAGAATGCAAATTACAATGACATTCTCATTCAAACGTTGTGCAAAAGTGAGAGAGTGCACATGTCTCACTACAAAAAAAAAGAATACATGTGTGTATATTCTTTGTCACTTACACAAAAAATCTGTAGCCTTAACCCTTCTTTGCCTTTTTATTTTTTGGAAAGGGGTCCAGGTTGTAGCTTCTTGTATGTTGTGAACATTTTTTTCCAAGAAAAACCTTGTAGAGAACCACTAGGGACTTCCCCACATTTAGTAATTGGTATGCAGTGTAAGCCCATTGATGTTGATTATTGTGCTTGATCCAATAGGGTCATTAAGTGAGGCACACAACGAAGGTAACCAACCTAGGGGATCAACCCTGAGACCTATTGCATGAAGCTAAAATCACTCAAAAACTTGAGCTAGCACAACTGACTAACTATTTATATACATTTAGGGTAGTTGCAGTGATTTTTGTGTTTCACTTATTTCTTTTCTTTTTATAGGTCATTTTTTTAGGAACAATGAGCAACTAACATATTCATGCTACAAGTAATAGCCGCCAATCCCTTGTGCCCGCCCCCATTGACATGCCGTGAACATACTTCTATAGATGAAGTGTTTGATTCATGTTGATTGCCAAATAAAGTTCTTTTAAGGATTAATGTATGCATTCTTTAATTCATCGAGCTTTCTAATTAATTAAGATCACACACAAATTATTTCCTTCAAAAGTGTTGATTTAAAAAAAAAAGATCCAAATTAACATTTATAGAGAATATATTATATACAATTTGAACACAAATCACCCGGGTTCAATTCCCATAATGACATGAATAAAAGCTCATAATAAGTATCTTGTAATGGCTTCGAGCCTATATGTATTGGAAAGTTGCCTTTGATTCAAAATTGAATAGCATGACAACTGCTATTTCCGGAAAAAAAATAACCCTTCAAAAAAAAAACAATTTAAACACAAACCTATTTTATATGTATATGTATATGCATACATATTGTTTATATTCAAATATACTTAATAGCACCATACTTTCAAACCTTTTCACAATATAAAAAACTATAAATTCAAACTTTAATGTTTCTTATTAAATTTCAAATACCCCAAACCTAAGAGAAAATTATCTTACATCTCTCAAGACAAAATTTTGCTTTTTACACATTTGAGCTTCACAAAATTCCCTTTATAAACTTGACACCCCTTTTCTTATTTCCATCACCTCAACTTTACAAATGTGTAGTTGGGAAATTTCCATTTTTCTTTTCTTCATTATCACTTTTTGTCTTTTTGTGATTGCACAAAATTTTGCTTCACAAAATTCCCTTTATAAACTTGACACCCCTTTTCTTATTTCCATCAATCACCTCAACTTTACAAAACATCAATCACCTCAACTTTACAAATGTGTATGGGAAATTTCCATTTTTCTTTTCTTCATTATCACTTTTTGTGGTTGCCATGTGGTAATCTTTAGTTTTACCCAACTCCTAGGTTGTTCTTCTTCTATGGGGGTGTGATATATGGGGGTGTGATATATGGGGGTGTGATATGAAGTTTTGAGTTGTATTTATTATATGATTATTTTGTTAAAATATATTTTTGAATGATATTAAATGTATATGAATGAATAAGAAACATAACAAGTTTATTATTTTTTTTTAAGTAAAAAAGGTGTTACCTGTTATATTATATTGACAAAAATACAGAGATACAATGTTACTGTTGCCACCAAATGTACCGCCATTTTACCGGAAACCAGCACAATTTGGGGCAAGTATGTTATTTCTAGGAAAAGAAGCCAAAATACTGTTTCACCATCTGTCCTGCCCGAAGGAAACTAGGACAGATGGAAATATATCATCCTAACTTTGAACAACAAGATTGAAAACTAGACTAAAAAAGACAAGCTCAAATACCCCGTGACCTGTCGTCCTCGTCCTCTTGCCACGCTGCTTTGGCCTGAATGACAAATGGCTGGGCGCACGTTGGACATTTTCGATTCGCTGGGGCATTGGATAAGCGTCCAGAAGCATATCCAAATGCTGTCCCATGAGGAGGGCTTTGTGCTCCTAGTTTGCCATTTGTCCTCGGAGTTCAAACATTAGATCCAGGCGTGCCACGCGGAGGAGTGGTGCATGCATTCCTTTTGTGTCTGCCTCGCCTGAGGTACCCTTCTTCGCTTCTGTGCTGGCCTCGTCTTTGTCCATGGCTGCGATGTTTGTGTGGTGCACCTTTACCGCACAGATCCTCTATGAGACCTCATCCATGTAAGGCACTTCCTCGACATAGCATGTTGGGATATCCTCACAGAGCCTGCCCCTTGTCTTGTCTCTTGCTTGAGGCTCCAGGGTAGTCAAGGTATTTTTCGGGCATGGTATTTTCTCTATGTAGCAGGTTGGGAAATCCTCTTCAATCTTTCCCCTCAAGCTGCTTCCAACTTGAGTTTCAGGCGCAGGTGGAGGAATTTCTTCTCGCTTAATGTCCGTGGGCTGCCAATTATCCAGAGCTGGTGGGGTCTGAGCTCTCTTCTTCGTCACAGACTCAATTATGGGTGCATGGAGTGCGAAACAGGCGACCCTTGCTCTTTGCCGAAGGATAGAGTTTGTCAGAGAGAATGCTCATTCCATATGCTGCCTCCTTCGTCGATGAGCAGCGTGGGTGTGCCAAGCCGACCCGCGGCGAGGCTTGCCTCGCTCCCTAGGCATAGTGGAGGAGGAGTGAGTATAAGACAGGACACCAAAAAAAACACACCAGAGCTTACAGTCGGCGGGGAGTTTCAGAGCAAGAATGAGCCGAATGCATCCAGACCTCTTTGCTTTCATCTTTTTGCGGGACGGTTGCACCTGGCCTCTCTTTAACTCGGCCATACTTAATGCTTGCAGTGTCGACACTTTCGTGCAAGGGAGAAGTCTCTCATCCGGAGGTCGGTTGTAATGGCCTGCTCCCATCGTTAATGCTGAATAGATGGGGAGCGGCCTGCCGCATTTAAACCTTGGCTCCATGCTATGCCGAATGGCAATGTTGTGCGACGTGTCACCCCATCCGGGGAACACAACAAGTTTATTAAACATATCTTTATCAATGCTGTAAATGTCGTGTCGGGGTAAGTGTCGGCGAGGGTGGGGTAGAGATCATGTCGGCGACATCGGCGGAAAATGTCGGAATATGTCGGAATATGTCGGCAAGA
>JZKD02S1781231.1:1161632-1174915 GCA_000966675.3 Picea glauca | reverse complement strand
TCCTAAATAGAAAGAGCCCCCCATCGAGGTGACAGTGGGTGGGGAAGCTCCTGTTACGCCGGTTTCAAGCCCTAACTCAAGCTTTCAAACTTTTCCTATAAACCGTGCGATAACAAGGCCCTATTGTTTCTTTGTAAAAGTCGGCCCTATTGTGCCTTGACAATTAAATGTAAATCAAGAGGGTAAAGTGACAGTTCAACCTAGACCTAATTTTAGGCTAGCCAGATCACTATTTATAAGGGAGGCCAACGCCTCATTTGGACACACACACCAACTAGCTCTGCAGTGCACAAGTCTTGGAGGAGAACCTACTGCAGTTAGGTGTGACGTCAAGGAGGGTTCTTGGTCTATATCTTGGTATCTCTTGGTTAAGTAATGCGCTACTCTTTCCTAGTGAAGGAGTAGAGGAGGATCTTCTGCTTTGTTTTTTGTCTATCTATATTGAGGAAGTTTTTGTTGGGTTTTCTTCCCCAGGAGGGTTTCCTAGGATAATCTGTGTGTCTCTATTGTTTATGTAATTACATCTCTTTCAGATATCTTATTTATGCAGCTAATGTGCTAAATGATTGTAATAATAAAGAAGAACTGCAACTGCTAGTTGTATAAGTAAAACATCAACACTCCCTCTGTGACAGACAAAATCCATGCCTAGTTTTTCTAATTGGCTGCCTCCTCTGTCACTGTAGCAAGATCACACCTCCTCGAAGCCTCCTTAAATCATGACACTTGTCTGTCAGTCTTGGAAGATGTCTCTCTCCCACCTGAATCTGAGGGGGAACTCCTTCTGAATGAACGACTCTTCCTCTGAGTCAATTGACTCTCTCTGAGATCAGACTCACTCTGAGTCTGTACATTCTTGGTTAAAACCAAGCTCATCAAGTATCCATCGATCCTCAAGTACCATGCTCCCTTTGAAACATGACTCCCTTTGAGTTTGTACAATCTCTGGAGCCATCTACTCCCTTTGCATTTTCTGAAGTCTGATCTGCCTGGAACAAGCGCAATAACAAAAATAGCAGAAAAGAATAATATTCTTCTGATAAGGAAATCAGAACAAGAATAAAAAATGGGGAAACAGGAACAACACTTTTCCATTGTTGTTACCAATCATTCCTCCGTGGTAACCTACCCGAAACAAAACAAGAACAAAAGACAAGAGCAACACTTTTCTAGTGTTGTGACCTCCATAGTAACCTGCCCGGGATAGAGACAACAACCAAGAACATCTCCTAGAGGAGATCAAGTCTATCTTGCAAACAAGTGCATCATTAGTATAGTGAGAATTTACATAATGATCATAATACTAACAATATTCAAGACATTTGATAGCAAAAAAAGGTACCCAACAGTAATAGAACACTAAAGACTGTTGTCCCGGTTATGATATTTATTTAAGATGCAACAATATAAAAATATCTAACCTGATATGCAAACCTGGAGTCTTAATTGTTAGGGAGGGTGCATTATTCCTCTATGTGCACTAGATCTAAGATCCCTTTGGGTCTACTGTCACTGCTTGGTCAAAGGTCCTTTTGCCAAGTATACATCTCCTGCAAACATCCTCATGATATAATTTATATACAAGTGTGTACTTGTAAAATTTGTAGCACCATCCAACTTGTCTTCTAATCTCAAGGTTTGTGCAACTGGCAACTGCAACTGTAACTGGCAGCTGGCAACTGCAGCTGGCAACTGCAACTACAACTGGCAATTGCAACTGCAACTGCAACTGTAACATGCAGCTGCAGTGAGAAATTTCAACTTTCACCAAGTTGTAATTTGAGACCACTAGGAGGTGTGTTAGGGTAGGGCGAGTTGATCTATGGCAAAATTAATCTCAGCGTCCTCCAATAAATTGCTCAACGAGCTTGACAAGTTCAGATTTGTGCAACGACAAATTGAAACTGTGCAGTGGCAATATTTCAACTAGCTCTGATACCATGTTGGTGTTTATATGAATCTCAGCTCTTGATAGTTATTTCCTTATGATTAATAAGAAGATTCACTTTCATACAACAATTATCATAGAATAACTATACACTGAAAATATCAACTATAACAATGCAATAGAAATAACAAGATATAGAAATATGAACCATGCATAGTAGACACAAGAACACAAGAGTTTATCATGGGAAACCCAAACTTGGGAGAAAACCCAACAACCTTTCTCTAGAAGAATTTAGTACAAGATATTACCAGTACATCACCATCAATAGACAAAATACCATACGGAAAAGATCCTCCCCAAGGCTAGCATCACCAAGACCTAGCTCCTCAATAATATGACCAAGAATAACTAAGCAAGAGCTTCTCCAAGTGTGGCACACTCTCCAAGATAACCAGTAACCCAAAAATAGAAAAACTGCCAAAACTGAGCTTCAACTTCCTTGTGCGTGTTAGATTTTCTTTATTTATAGAGCAGTAGGGTTACCAATGTTCTTAGATCTTCTTTTAATAACAGTTATATCATATACTGGAGAATAAGCAGCATAAACAAGAACAAGAGAACACAAGAGTTTATCCTGGGAAAACCCCAAATGGGGGAAAAACCCAGCGAACCTTTCTTAGATAGATTCCGTCCAAGATAATCCAACCATAAACCAGCTCTCAAGAGCAACAGACAATGAGGAAACCCTAGCACTAGGCTAGAGCACAAATTAGTGCTAGCAGCTGCAATAGCAGCACCATACAACAATAGCGCACCTCTTCCCAGAGATAGCGCACAAGAGAAAACCACCACTGAGAATAACCAAGAATCTCAGATGCCGTAGTGCAGTAGATTCTTCCTTGCCTTAGACTTGCACGACCTTCTTCAATGAAAGAGTGAGTGAGTGTGTGTCCAAATGAGTAAGACGTCTCCTCTATTTATAGTCTTCAAGTCACTTAGCTGGGCCGACTTCTTCTTTGGAGATTCTAATTTCATTTTATTCTTTTTCCTGTGGGTCGACTTATCTTCTTAGGTGTTCTTCATGTGTTTAATGGTCTTCCTAGACTTCTGGAATCTTCTCCTCTTCTTAGAAAGGTTTTCTAGAGGATAATACCTCCCGTAGCTACCAAAACATCAACACTCCCTCTTAGCTAGGGAGGTATCTTTCCACGATGTCTTCATCTTGTAGTCCATTGACTACTCTGCAATCAACTAGTAGCACACAACTACTACCATGCCATCGGTAGCTTAAATCATCCGCCATAGTCTCCATGACTATGCTGCGATCAAAAAGTGGCACAAAGCTACTTCCAAGCCGTCTGGTAGTCTCCATGGCAATCAACTAGTAGCACACCGCTACTACAATGCCATTCAATGGAACACAATTGCTGCCAAGTCATAGTAGTATACAACTACTTTCATAGTGGTACACAACCACTGCCATAGTAGTATACAACTACTGTCCAGTGGTACACAACCACCGCCAGTGGTACACAACCACCGCCAGTGATACACAATCACCGTTAGTGGTACAGAACCACCGCTATAGTAGTACACAGTTATTGTCTAGTGATACACAACCACCACCAGTGGTACACAACCACTGCTATAGTAGTACACAACTATTGTCTAGTGATACATAATCATCGCCAGTTGTACACAACCACTGCTATAGTAGTACACAACCACTGTTCAGTGATACACAATCACTGCCAGTGGTACACAACCACCGCTATCGTAGTACACAACTACTGTCCAGTGATACACAATCACCGCCATAGTCTCACGTAGCAATTCACTAGTAGCACACAACTACTAGCATGTTGTCCAATAGCACACAACTACTGCCATAGTCTCATGACTATGATGTGATGTTTATCCTCTCCCAATAGTATTATTCACACCTAGCCACCTCGCATGGCGTAGGCAAGACTAGTATCCGGCTGTGCATTACTCCCTCAGTCACCTCATGACTGATCTAGGAAACCCTTGGCCAAAGGGGTTAGTTGGCTAGAGGAGAAACACCACACTGCCCTCTCAATGAGGGTGGACATTTTGCATTATTCCAAGCTTGTCTCTGAAGTAGTCATACTTCACTCTAGACAAAGGCTTGGTGAGAATGTCCGCTTGGTGAGAATGTCCGCTATCTGCTCATCTATGGATATGTATTGGAGCTCCACAACTCCTCTCTGCGCCATGTCTCGGATGTAATGGTATTTGATCTCTATATGCTTTGACTTGTCATGAAAGACTAGATTCTCTAAAAGCTTCACACAACTTTGATTGTCACAATGTATCAAAGTTGGCTCCAACTCTAGATCAAATAACCCTACAAGCAACTTCCGAAGTCACACTGCTTCACGGCTTGCAACATTGGCTACAATATACTCTGCTTCTTCACAGTCTTCTCCCTCTTTATGGGAGAATCCTCTAGCCACAAATCTTGCTTTGTACTTTTCTATGCTGCCATCTGCAACATGCTTGATCTTGTAGATCCACTTGGAAGTTACTACTGACTTCCCTTCTGGTCTCGGAACCACTTCCCACACATCATTTTTCATGATGGACTCGTACTCCTCCATCATGAAATCCCTCCATACTTGCTGCTTAGCAGCGTCTTCAAAGGTGGAGGGTTATGAATCAATAAGTTCACTCATTAGCGCCACATAGCTGGAAAACTTGTGTGGTCTCTTGCTCTCTTTGAAAGAGCCTTTGGGAGCTGCATGTCTTTCAACTTCTTGTAAAGTGTTCTGGAGCCAAGCTGGTCTCTTCTTGGTGACTTCAGCTTCTCTGGGTGGATCTATAGGTATCTCTGACTCTTCCATCTCATTCTGAACTTCTGAAATGGGTTTCTTTGGAGTAGAGTCAATCATGACTGCATCCCTTGGAGCCTCCTGCTCCTCTCGGTCCTCATCCATGTGAGACTCCCTTGATCTTATGAAGGCTTCATCTTCATCAAATGTCACATCCCGACTGATCTCAATCTGTCTTTGTCCAAGGATGTATATTTTGTAAGCCTTCGAAGTCTCACTGTATCCAACGAAGGTGCCCTTCTTTCCTGAAGGTTCCATCTTCGTTCTCTTTTCCTTTGGAACATGTGTATACACTGGACAACGAAATATCCTCAAGTAACTGACTTATGGTTTCTTTCCAATGAACACCTCTTTAGGTGTCTTGTTCCATAATATCTTGTGAGGACTTCTATTCTGGACATACACGGCTGTGCTGGATGCCTCTGCCCATAAGTGCATGGGTAAGCCTTGGTCATGGATCATTGCTTTAGCTGCTTCTACAATGGACATGTTCTTTCTCTTTGCAACCCCATATTGAAAAATGTTAAAAATTTTGAAAAAAAATGAATAAATTATGTATTTTTTAATGTTTGTCGAGTTTTTCCGATTTTTTCTGATTTTTTTGCCTATTTTTTCCGAGCCGATGTTTTCAGGACCGTTGCCGAGTTTTTGCCGTTGCCGAGTTTTTCCACTAGGATCAATACACATCTCTTATTTGTATTTTCACATATTGTGATCATTCATTCATTCTTATACAAGTGATTTAGCCTAAGGGCATCATCGAGCCTTGTGCTCTTTGTTTCTTGGTTCAATCTATCTTGTGCTTTGGTTATTTCTCTCTCTAGGCACTTGTGCTAGGGTTTATTTCTCTTTCTAGGGCTGAGCCTCTCTTGGCTGCCTTAGTGCTGTTTATCTCTTTCTTCATTGCAGAATTTGGGTCGTTTTTGGTTCTGTTCGATTCTATTGCTAACACTTGTGAATCTCAATAAAAATCTTCTCGGAAATTCCTGGTTCAGATCCAGTGATAACAAGTTGTAATTATCTCTTATTATCTATCCACCTAAAATGAAAGCCTGTTATTTCTGTATACTGAAAAAACATTTCCAACAATAGCGAGAAAGAAGCATGCATGCATGCATATGTTCTTGCATCAATAAATCAAAGGGAAAAGTAAATCTCTTCAATCAACTCCAGAGATACTTTAAGAGAATACATAATACTTGTGTGAAATCTTGTTACTTTAAGAGATTACAGAATATTACTTCTCATTCTCTTGAGCAATCTCAAATAGAAAGTTTCGATATGTTTATCCATGTTGGTAGAAATTGCCATAATCTGGTATGATTTGAGAAACTTAAAAGAAAAGGTTTATCATAAGACATTTGTACTTGGTCTACAATGCCTTTACCATCCCATGATATGATATATTATGTAAGTTGTTTTATGATGGGAAGTTTTGTGTTGGGAATGGGCAGGTGAATAGAAATTCAGGCAATTTGATTTTGGATGGAAGGTCATGTCCCATTCGTCATGAAATGCTTCCACTAAAAGTGTCACCAACTGGAAAGTTTTTGCGTTTGGTTACTAAATGTTCTCAAGCTAATGGTATGTACATTGTAAATTATTCTCTTTTCATCCATCTTCTTTTTCTGTCTTTCCTTTTCTCATTTTCAACTGTCGTCTCTATTATCACAAGCTATAACTAAATATTACCAGTGTGGCATATAGTATGAAGCATGAAGTTCTATTACTCATCTCTTGGATTATAAACAGTTAGATGTTCATCAATGTTAACAGTGTTTACATGCATAGAAGCATATTGAGAAGTCTACCCATTACAATCTACACAGAGAGTATGGCAATGCATATATAGGCAGAGTCAGAATAACCTGCATGTACAATTAAATGAATCGGCCAAAAACATAAAAAAATAATACACATTTTTCTTTTTTTTGAGAAATACTGCTTATATAAACTTACAGCTGCCCCTTGGTTAAGTTGCCGTGCTATGAAGAGATATCTATGCCATCAAAATCACTCAGGAGTCAGGACATTCTGTTTATTTTTATTCCATAGACATGTCAAGAGATTATTTATGTTCAAAAGCACCTTACAGAATGGGGGGAGGAGTTATGAATGTCAATATTCATGTAAAAAATACATTTTGTCTGTTATCTCCTTTTCTTATTCAAACAAAATATAATATTTTAAATCATCTCATTAACAACAAGGAGAAATAAAGTTACATTAAGCATTTGAATTTTCCAAAACAAAATCAGGCACTGCTTCACGGGGGGTATCACATGAGACTCTATAATGAACTAAAGCTGCTCCAATGTCATGTTATTGTTAGCAATAGGTTGTTAAAAGTTATATTGGCCTGCATAATATCATTGATCAGTCACCCACTCCTGCAACCCTAACATATTTTGGGACGATAGAAAACATTAATTTAGCATGATTGCACCCACAGGGAGTCCATGGATAAGTGATGATTGATTAGTATACTAGAAACCTTCACGGGGGGTATCACATGAGACTCTATAATGAACTAAAGCTGCTCCAATGTCATGTTATTGTTAGCAATAGGTTGTTAAAAGTTATATTGGCCTGCATAATATCATTGATCAGTCACCCACTCCTGCAACCCTAACATATTTTGGGACGATAGAAAACATTAATTTAGCATGATTGCACCCACAGGGAGTCCATGGATAAGTGATGATTGATTAGTATACTAGAAACCTTCAGATATAAACCACAGACATGCCCAACATCAAACCTTCAAGTAGTTGCAACTAACTTGGTCAGTGCAATTTGTTGTTTTTTCCCTGACACCCATGGGGAATAGGGCCCACTAGCTGATGATCCCACCAATTAATGGCATACTACAATAATATCTCTCAATAAAGAAAGAATCATCATAATAAACACCGATTCCATCCAATAGAAGAAGGGTTGTCTCTATCCAACAAGAGACTATCTCGATCTAGCAGGAGATAGGAATCATAAATATCATTCACCATTCAATACGAGATGCTACCCACCAAATTGCACTAAGATGAACTTGCGGTTGAGCTGCCAAAGTTGAACAAGATATTTGTTCAAATTCAAAGTTCAGAAGTCCAGCCGGCCATTATGGCCACATTTTCTCTTCTTCTTTATACCGCATTTCCATACCTCCATGGGGAATTGTAATAAGATGAGTTAGCATGATGAACTTTGTAAAAGGCTTAGCCCCCTAAGACTTAATCATGAGTACATTACTCTAGAATGTTTTTTTTACTTATTAATTATATCTTGCTTGAATTTTTTTTAAGCGAGTTATAATTTCTGAGTTTTTTCACTCACCACCTCCAAAGCTGGAGTGTGTACTAATGGTTAGGCCTTAGTGTGTGTTGTCTAAGTCTAGAGTCTAATATATATTACCATGCTAATCATCCTCCTAGAGTCTTATGGAAATGCACGAAGTCCCCCTTAGGATTTTTAATGTTTTATGCAAATAAAAAATTTCCCACAAAAACAAGATATTTTAATTGTAAATAATGGCTAAATTAAATAAGTGGTACTAGGAGGCATCATATGCCTTGGGGGTATTCATTTTGTTGCTTAGAGTACCCATTTTACCTATGTACCCACTTTGTGAGTGGAAATAGTGATTTTTAATCACTTAAAGTCAATTTTACTCACAAAAGGTGAATAAAAGACAAATAAAAGACAAAAAATCAGCAAATGCTATTTTTTGGGAAATATGTCGGGGACAAGTTTTGAGTTGACTCACCCTCTCTTGAGTTCACTAAGCCTTGTTGGCACTTAAGGGGGAGTTAGGAGTGAGTTAGTTGATTGTTGACTTGAGTTGATGGAGTTCCCAATGAAAGTTGTGCCCCTCTTGTGGCGATGTGGCACATTCTTGTGGAGGGCTGCCCACCCCTTGAGAGGTGGTGCCCTCCCTCTGTCTCTCACATTCACATGTGGCAAGTAGTTGGAGTCTTGGGAGAGGTGGCAACCATTCCCACTCCACTTGTTCACCTTTTTTCACCAAGTGGTGCACCCTCCCTCATTGGGAAGTGTGCCCCTCTTGCTATATATGAAAGCATTCTCTCATGTGTAAAACTAGTTGGAGATTGGGTGAAGAATCGCTTGTTGTACTATTGTATTGCTGATCATTTGTGGAATAAAAGAAGACTTTGGAGGACAAATTGGTATTGTGCTTCACGTGTGTGGATAAATTGTGTCTTGGTTCAATCATATGAGCTAACTTTGTATTTTGCTTTGCATATGTTCTTATTGAATGAAGGTATTGTTTCCTAGATAGTAGAACCATCCAAGACTATTTTGATTATTGATTTTACTTTCTTAAACATTATGAGATTATTGATTTGCATACTCTTTCCCATGAACTCACTTGCTATCAAGATCTTATGTGTAGGAGGCACTTTGTTTGATTGGAATAGGGGAGTGCACATCCCCTTTTGTGAAGTATTTTACTTGCAGGTTACCCATCCTCCATGAAGTGAAAGGAGTTGCCTTGTACATCCTGTTGACCGCCTATTCAAATAGGGGGTCAACTCTATGTGCCATGAAGAGATGCATCATCAGATGCTAATATGTTGAAGACAATTTGGTTCTACTAGGCAATTTATGCCTCCAACAAATTTTTTTGTAAACGGAATTTCCGCATCCCTGCGTGGGTTAATAATGTAATAGGTCTGCATGCGTCATAGTTAGATCAGTTATCTTGGGATTTTTTCATTAGGAGATTTCCTTTCATCGAGGGTTTTTTATTCTCAGGTTATTAATTGGACTTTTCAGCCTTATTAATTTCCCTTGAGTTTTTCCCTCCCACCAGCAATAATTCCTCCAAAGTGGTGAAAGACGTTCTAATGGGGTTATCTTCTGGTAGCTATTGTTTAGGAATGATGTAAATGACCATGTATGACATCTTAAAAAGTTTCGTGGAATTCCGTCGAGTCTAGATATGTTTTTTTTAATTAATTAAATTTTCCTAAGGTTGAAGGTTTAATTATTTAATTAATTAATTGTTTTTGAACAAATATTGTAAAAACTAGGTCCTTGGGCTTTTGCTAGGGGTATTTGTGTTCAAAAGAAATGGAATGAGACCCCCTACACCCTTGGACCAAGTTTCAACTCAGTCGGACAACTTTTGCTAGGTGTGTCCACCAGGAGTCTCATTCAGTCAAAACAACAATTTTAATTGCTACGTCATGACATAGGTAAAATGTCATTTTTTTTAATTTATAAACAAATGGATGAAAGTAATGATGGAAAAGGTGAGAGATTTTTCTTAACCTTTTCCAACCCTCACATCACCCCCTCACCTAGCCATTAAGCAAAAACGTCACTTTTCCTAGAGTGGTGTGCCTCCCTTCTAGAAAGTCTCCAAAAAGTGAAAAAATAATAAAAAAATTAATGGGAGACTTAATATATCCCTTGGTGTCCCTCCTTAGACCCTACAACTCATCATTTCACTTATCAAATCCTTGCCAACTCACTCCAACTCATTTCCACTTCATCCATCCATGCCAAAACCCTAACTTACCAAAACCCTAAAAGTGACTTTTCTTTGATGTGTGACACTTGTAACTCATCAAAGAGGGGTAGCTTTACCTTTCCAAGTATAAATAGAGCCTCCCCTCACTCATTTCCTCACCATATCTTGAGCTATTGTTATGCTACTGGATTTTCCCTTCATTTCTCTCTCTCTTGTTCATTGTTCTTCCTTCTATTTTTCTCTTGAGAGTGTTGGAGAAACATGTTGCTACAAGACTCTCCTCTTAAGTAATATAAAGGCTTTGGAGGATTTGAAGAAATAAAGAGTATTCTTGTGACTTCTTGCTACTATTGAGGTGATCTTGTTCTATTTTTCTTCTCTCATTCTTGCTTCAAGTTTATATATTTAGAGTAAAAGCTCCAAGCAAAGTATTTTGTTTGGATAGATTTGTGGTAGTATTATCATTGATCTAGTGAAGTGTTTATTTGGGTATTTCAAAGTATTTTGTTTTACCATCTAGATTTACTCACATTCTGTCTATTTTTGTAGTTTTTCTCACAACTTTTGCAGGTTTACCTCTAGGATTTTATTGGGCTAGCCTCAAGGAAGAGTCTATTCTTAAAACCTACTTAAACTCCATTGCTTTTCAGATCTGATTTCTTTACTCATTCTCTCCATATTTCAGTTTGCTAACAATCATAGATAGGTCACATTAAATCTACTCTTATTGGGATACTTGTATGTGAAAAATTTCTGCATAAAAACATAAATTTTTCTTGACTTGTGGTGTGTTGTGCAACATTTCCAGCATGCAATAGCTTGTTGGTTTTTGCAGGTTCTTATCAGGTATAAGGGTTATGCTGTCCACTTTCGGTCATACAACGCCTCAAGAACTTCTTCATTGGTTGGGTAACGAAAACTCACCCTTTCCCTTCTCTTTCTAGCATTTCTAAAGTCATTCTCTTGCTTCCAAACCCTCTTTGGCACAACAAAGGTAGGCTTGCCTCCACCTTGTGCCATTGTGAGTGGTTTGTTTCTTGCTTTTTTTTTCAAGTCATTTTCTTCATTGTTGCCTACACCTCGGGTGAGACATCCCCAATATCGTATGACTAGATTAGTTATGTGTTGATGATTTGCTTATGCTCATATGGTTAAAATTTTCTAGAAGCAGATCTCACATCCACATACTAGATCTTAGCTTAAGCCCTTGAGGCATAATTTATGTGCATGCTTTAAGTTTTATTTCATAGCACATCTCTTAAATGCAAGACACACATATGGCTGAATAATGATGTCTTAAAGTAATCTCTTTAACTTGCAATATCTTGTCTTTTCAAGTTTTTACTTTCATTTCAAGTTGCAAGTATTTTGGGCAATGTATGTGGTGTAGGAGCAATCTCATTTCAGCGAGTACCTTTCATTTCTTAGCACATTTTCTTAATGCATTAACACAAATGGTTAAGTGATGATCGGTTAAAGTAATCTTCTCTTTATTTGACAAGTTGTTCTTGTCCTTTCATAGCATTCATTTCTTCCAAGTTTCTTACATGTTTAAATGCTATAATCACATGGTGTAAGGATAACATTTCATTTAAGCTTTTCTTTCAAGTATTCTTACATGTTTTAATGCTATAGTCACATGGTTTAAGAACACTTTCATAGTTGATTGAAGTTTCGGTTTTGGGCATATTTCACTAATTTTGGACAAGTAAAAGTCACTTAAACACTCATAAACACATCAAAATACTTAGTCGATAGGCCTAATAACATATTAGACTTAATAGGACACCTAAATTCTCGATCTTTGCCATTTAAAATGGGGTTTGAGGAAGGCAACGGAAGGTGCTAGGCCGGGGACGGTCTTACGATGCGCGACGTCCTTTCCGGGAGTACTCGGATCTTTAGGGTTGACCTGTGAAGCTAGGGTAGGCCTCGTTGCCTCACTTCTTGAGCATCCACCAACCATTTGGTAATTGGGGGAAGAGGATTTTGGTTTGACACTTAGTTAGGGTAATAAAATCTTTAACAATCTTTAAGTAACTTTTAATCTACTAAGCTTTTGAACACCTTACTTTCATTGGTACATCTTGTGGTTGTTTAAAACTTTACTTGCAAACACACATCTCTTTCATTTTTACATGCAAGTACACTTCTTTGTGGATTAATTATCTAAGTGTCAATCTTTTAAGTATTGTTGAGCACTTTTTCTTTTAAGCTTTCCAATTTATTTGTTAAGTGTTCTTTATGGTGTGATCTCTCAAGAGATAGCGCATCCCATTTGGAGGCATCTTCTTGTTGGGTCTTGAATGTTGTGGTTGCGATTGAAAAACAGTCCAATAGAGTAAGTGCTATTGGGGCATGCTTGGCTTAATGTGTTGATGATATCCATGCTTTGAAATCCTTTACTTCATGCACATTAAAACACATGGTTAACTTGCCTCTTTGTATCTTTATATTTTGAAATTGTTAGAGATTCTTGTTGTATCTATTGTATCATCTATTCATCTTGTATCTAAATTGTGGATTTGTATCTAACATTGTTGTGAAGTAATTGTAATCATTGTTTTATTTGTAAATCTTTTGTAATCAAACCCCCACAATCTAGTTGACCCCATTGCCCAATCCTAGGCACTAGTCTTAGTTGTCCTAGGGAAATGATTGATTTTCATATTGAATCTTGCATCTTGCATTGTTGCCTTTGCATCATAGGTTAGTCTTTCCCCCCAACCTTGTAACTAATTAAAACCAACTCCTAGAACATAACGTAAATCACATCTAGTAACAAGGGTCTACCCCCCCTTGGCTTCCCTAGGAGTAAGCCTAAATAGAAGAGGTTCAAGTCAAAGTGACAGCGTGGGCTGTGAACCTAGGCATTGTGCCTCCAAGGACACAGTAAGTGAGCAGGACTTAGCTCACGTTTGCAAGTGTGTATTAGGACTGTTGCCGTCCTTATACACACCTGGGTTATCGTGGAAGAAACCTTCAATCCACTTGGTGTGTCCTTGGGGGCAAGTCTCGAGTCAAGGTGCTGTCACCTGATCCTCAACTC
>JZKD02S1781231.1:1143692-1154673 GCA_000966675.3 Picea glauca | reverse complement strand
CACTTGTTGAAGGAAGATTCTCTTGGCATTTTTTGGCATTTCTCTTGATGGAAGGTATTACAACTAGGGTTTGCTATGATGTTTCTTGGTGAAATGTAAGTGAAATTCTGCAAAAACTTCTTAATTGAATGGTTGTATTGTTATTACTTGCATTTATTTTTATAAATTTGCTGCATAAATCCTAGGTGACAAGCACACATAATTGGTCCTTGTCTCATGTCCCCGTCAAGATTTCTAGCCATTTTGTTTGCTGAAGTGAGATAGAGCCTTGCCATAGCAACACTCTGCTCTTTCATGCTGAAGAGGATTGAGCCTAGCCTTAGCTACACTCATTTTCCCCCTCTTCATATGCTAGCCGTACTTTTCAGAGCTCAAGAAGGAGGAGACGTCCCAGGCCTAGGTTATCTACACTTAGGGCCGTTTTCTTCTAGGGTTTGATGATAGAGCCTTGCTGTAGCAACACTCTCCCTCATTTGACTCTCCTGTCTTGACTTTATCTTTCATGCTAGCCTGTTTTTCCATCTAAGGAAGGAGGAGAGAGCACGAGGCCTTGCCATAGCAACACCAGACTGAGCCTCTCTCCCCTAGGATTTTGTCTCTGAGGCCCTGCCATAGCAACACTTCATAGCTCTTCCCTCCAGTCCTTAGCCATCCTCCTTCAACTCCTACGTCCTTCATTATTGACTCCATTTAACCCTAAAGGCATTGATCTAAGACCTCAAACGTTGAAGTAGAACCTGGTCTAAACACTTTTAATACCTTTGAATTGAAACCCTAACTACACTAACCCTAACTCTAGCTAACCCTACCAACCCTAAGTTGCTGACGTCATCCTTGGTTATTGCATCTTAATGCAGCAACGTTTTATTTTATGAGTAATTGAATGGTAGTTAAAGGCAGTAATTGAGTATTGATTAGTTGCATTGAATGCCATATCGTTCTAGTATCTGTTGGTGAAGTGACATTACTCTTATTTCTATTTTGTAAACATTGGCTTCGTCAACATTTACTTTCAAATTGCTTATATTGAATATCAGATAGTCTTTGATTTATATGAAGTACTAACCAAGATTGCACGTATCAGTTTCCTTGTTGTATTGTCTCAAGTAGGTGCTTTTCTTTTCTTTGGTTATCCCTTATTATTGGCTGTTTAGTCGGGACTATCTGATTGGCGGTGATCTGTGAAGGGGGAATTTGTCCTTGTCCTTTTATCCTTTGCCCTTTCAAAACCCCAGGTCACCGGGGATGTCTCCCCTGGGCCTAACCTCCTTAAAGAGAAAGAGCCTTCCCATCATGGTGACATTGGGTGGGATAGGTTCCTGTTACGCCAGTTTGGCTCTCTACCTTATAGCCTTTTATCTTAGCTACAAACTGTGCAATAACAAGCTCAACCACCTCACTTGCAACAAATTGTTAAATTATGGTGCTCCCTACACATGAAATCTAGATAGCATGTAATTAAGCAAAATTAACATGCAAATCTTTAACCACATATGTAAAGGAAAGACAAAATGATCTAGAAAACAAACTAGTTTAAGAGATTCTTTCCACATTAACAATTGAAAAACAAGCAATCAAAACAACATTACCTCACAAATTTAACACATGACAATGGGCATCCACACACTTGTACAATACACCTTCTTGACCTCCAAAGCCTTTTTTATTCCAAAGAGAAGTATTACAATACAATATAGCAACAACAAGCTAAGTCGAAACTCCCATTAGCTTCAATGAGGAGAGGTGGCTTTATTATATAGGAAAGTGGGAGCAATTCCCAAGGAGGGGGGGCGTGCCACTTGGAGAGGATTGAGCCATATGGAAAGAGGAATGAGTGACACCACTCACCATAACTCAAAGAAGGCGCCACATGTGAGGTGTTAATTTCCTATAACTCAACAACCAGAATATCTCTGTTACCGGATCCGTAGGGGTCAAGTTCAGGATCTGTGGATCCCCGGTTCCGATACGGATATGGATACAGCACCACACACACCATGAAAATATATGACTCAGCACCACACACACCTGGGATTCCTTGGCAAGCACCATCAAAGAGTCTCCAGGATTTAGAGTCATCTATGTCAGGCTCCTTTAGATTTCTTACTACCTTTAGCTTAGGCGCCTTCCAATTTTCCCTGTAGGAGAGCCTAATATTGTGAGTCACCATACCAATAGACAAACTTTTTCCTTGGAATATCATTTTGTTTTGAGAAATCCATAAATCCCACAGGACATAGCAAGGCAGAGCTGAATGGTCCTTGATAGAAAGGTCTCACATCCAAGACTCTAAGCATTTTAGCAAAGAGTTCTTGTCCCAATTGAAAGTGTTATTGACAATCTGAAGCAATTCTTGCCAGGCAGCTTTTGAGAAAGAACAGAAAACAAAAATATGGTCTACATATTCAGCATCTTTCTTGCACAGAATACACCTATTTGGCCCAATCCAATTCCTTTTGTGGCCATTATCCCATGTAAGAATCTTATTGAAGAGAGCAAACCAAGCGAAGATTCTAACTTTGAGGGGCAAGCCATCTGCCATATTGTCTTCCAGCACCAAATCCTTTCACCATCCAGAGTTTCCTCAATCAAAGCCTCCTATCCTAGTTTTGTAGTGAGCATTCTGAAGCTTTATTTTTGGTCCATAGAAGCTCATCATCTTGGTCTTGGAGATCTATGGCACTATGATTTAAAAGAGCAATATAAGTGGAGCATTTTGCTGCCAAGAGGCCTTGTAAATTTAAGTCTTCTGCTGACTTCCAGACTTGAAACCAGTGATTAGGAACCCCTACTTCAGAGACATGTACTAGCCTTGAAGAGCCTTGAGCCTGTAGTTCTTCAATCAGAGTATCACACTCTAAAATTACCAGAGCAACCTACCCAAGGGTCTTTTCCTAGTCTGAGCTTATCCCCTCTCCCTATTTTCCAGGCAACCCATCTTCCAATAATTGGGAAAGCTTTTATCAAACTTTTCCAAACATTTGAGCTCCTCTGGCAGTTTTTCTCTCTGTCCTGATCCAGTGTTCTATAGAACTGTCTTTGAAATATTTTGACGTCATTACTTTGCCCCAAAGACCCTTGTTGAAGAAGAATCTCCACATACTTTTGACAGCCAAAGCCTGGCTGAAAACATATATATTCTTAAGGCCCCAGCCTCTAGCCTATTTTGGCCTTGTTAACTTTGACCATTTAGCAAGGAGGATACCTTCTGTTTGCCTCTTCTCTGACCAGAGAAAACTAAACACATTTTTCTTATTTTGTCCAATATTCCCTTAGGAATAAGAGCAATCGAAAGCCAATAGACTGGAATGCTTTATAGGACCGATTTCACCCATATCAATCTTCGTCCATGAGACAACCATTGATTTCACCAACAGGAAATCTTGGCTTCGATTTTGTTTTATAGCCAAAGTTAATCAGCATACCTGTAATCATTAGGTTTTAGCTTGAATCCTAGGTACTTCAAACCCTGATCAATAGGACCTGAAGGAAGAGGAAAATTCTCAGAGATCTGGCTCTCCAAGTCAGAGCCTAGACCATTAAAAAGAATGCTGGATTTGGCAAAGTTTATCTCCATTCCTGTAGCTCTACAGTCATTGTCCAACTGATCCTTAAAACTGCTTGACTTCCCTGAGGGAGCCCTGACTGAAAAGCAGAATTTCATCTACAAATAGGAGGTGAGTAAGAGACACAGCACCTGCTAGTTTAATAACTCTGACAGCATCTTCTCTTTTAGATTCAGAAATCATCCTACTTATTTCTTCAGCAACCCAAAGAAATAAAAAGGGGGACTGGGGACAATCTTGTCTAAGGCCCCTTGAAGCATTGAAAAAATTTGCAGGGGAGCCATTGATAAGGACTGCAAAGGATGCTGAAGAGACAGCCCATAATCCAATTTACAGATTGAAGATTCATCCCCGTTTGCATAACAAACAATCTTAAATACAACCAATTTACCTTGTCAAAGGCGTTTGCTAGATCAATCTTCAACACCATAGCTGGAAGCTTATCTAATTTTATTGAATGAAGGCACTCCTGGGCAGAACCCACAGCATCATGGATCTGCCTATTAAACAGAAAGCCAAATTGTTCTTCTGAGATCATATGAGACAGCATCCCTTTTAGTTTGCTATCACCTTCAAGATGTATTGTAAATAAGGTTGCAGTGAGAGACTGGCCTGAAATCTTTAAATGAACAAGGGTCATTTTTTTTAGGGATTAGGGCAATGAAAGTACAGTTAAGAGCCCTTAAAACCTTTCCAGAAATTCTTGATTCCTCTACCACCCTTAAAATATCTTCTTCTAGCATCTCATAAAATCACTAAGGTTGAAAATTCACAGGGTTAAGATCCGGGAAACCTCTAGTCAAAGAGGTGAAATTTCTTTTTTGCATTGAACTCTGAGATAACAATTTTTTGCTGGAAATTTCAATGGCCAGAGGCTTCTTGTAGGGAGCATGTTGATGAAATGACTGCAGTGGTGTGTTCTCAGGTGATCTATTGAAGAGTATTGTGCCAACCCATGTTAAATAGTTAACTTCTTTTCCTTCTTGATGTTTTGGTGATTTAGATAGATGGCAGCGGACCTGTTATATTTTTTATGCTTGATGGTGGCTTATTCTAGTGATAATGATACACGTAGCTCCGACACTATTATGAATTAAACGGTATCTACACCTCCTTGGAACAAACGGAGTGATCTTGGTGAATTTTGCTTCTTGGCTATGATTACTAGTGTTTTCCTGCTGTGGCCTTTAGGTGGTGGTTCTTCTTTTGACACAATGCTGCTATGCTTGTTTAATAATTCTCTTTTGTGTTTTAATTTTCTTGATTTCTGGTTTTTTCTTCCTTTAGATTTTCTTTCCAGTGAAGTAATTATTTGGTTTTTGGAAAAATTTGGCCAAAATCAAACAGTTTTGTCCCCTCAAAATCAGGCCAAGTTGGGCTTTGATACAAGATGTAGTTGAACAAAGTGGTTCATAGTCATACATTGAATATCCAAAATAAATAGGATAACTTAAAAGAGTCCACGCGGATAAATATAAGGTATTGAATATAAAATGATTGATGGTTACTTGAATGAGGGTGTATTGCATTATTTATGAGTTGTACCTTTTAATAATTACCGATGATTTACATTATACTCTAATTTCTATGTTTCTATATCTATATATGTTACTTTATATTCATAACAATGACAATTTCAAGCTTAAGAGCCAGTTCATCTTCCTCCTTATTCTTTTCAATGTTCATAAATAGCTTGATGGCCAACATGCATAACTTTTGGGGATGAACTAGTACAAACTGCAACCTCATGCCCTAGGATTCTAGAAAGGTGGTATTTCAAGTGGCTGACCCCTCCTGTCATGGACTGTCCACACAACTTACAATTCAATTTCTGTCGGTTTGTCACATCTTTAGGTTCACCATATTGGAAAAATTGGTCCAAAACCTTCAACATAATGGTAAGGCCTGATTCAATTTCAAATTTCAAACCTAGGGCCAAAAAATGAAAAAAATGAACATAAAAGAACTCTGGTAAAAAAATCAGATCTATAAATCGTTCTATGACCCATGAAAAAACGATAATAAGAGGCAAGCAACATGCACATTGAAAGCCCTTGTATAAAATCGAAAAAACACTAGTTAAGAGGGTGGATTTTTAAGAAATATTTTGGAATATGAAAACTGTAGATAGAAATCATTCTTCACTTTGAGAAAAAATATTTCATGGTTACGAGAACAATTGTTTGGCCATCCTAAGATCGATGGTTGATGATGATAATCTCCTTGCCTCTCAATCTCCAACTGCTGCAAAGACAAATAACCCCTCAACAAAGTGAATTTGCCCCTTTATGGGTGCTTTTCTGTTAGTTTTTTAGCTCGATAGGTGTCTCAGCTATGCCTATGTGTCCTAGGCTAGTTGATGGACACACTAATTACCCAGATCAGCCTTATTATCTCAGCCTAAATCAGACTTAGGCAAATCAGCAAATTTCTGCTTTTTGAGTGGATTGTGGGGCTCAGGCCTAGTGGGGCACACCTCATGAACTAGTGAGTGGTTTGTGGGGTCCAGCCAAGGTGGGTGCACCTCCTTGGGGCCTGTTGCCGTCTTTATACACACTTGCAAACGTGAGCTAAGTCCTGCTCACTTAGTGTGTCCTTGGAGGCACAATGCCTAGGTTCAAAGCCCACCCTGTCCCACTCTGTCACTTTGACTTGAACCTCTTCCGTCTAGGCTTACTCCTAGGGAAGCCAAGGGGGGTAGACCCTAGTTTCTAGATGAGATTAAACTTGAAGTTCTAGGAGTTGGTTTTAATTTGTTAGAAGTTTGGGGGGAGACTAACCTATGATGCAAAGGCAACAATGCAAGATGCAAGATTCCTTATGTCAAGCAAGCCTTTCCCCAAGTCAACTAAGACTAGTGCCTAAGGTTGGGCAATGGGGTCAACTAAAGTTAAGGGTGTTTGATTACAAGAGATTTACAAGTTACTTACAAAGGTACAACAAGATTATAATAAAGAATGAAAGGATAGTACAACAATTATGAACAAGAGATACAAGATATATAAGATACAAAGATAACCAAGTGCTTAAATGTGTAGGTACTCAAAGATATTTAGAATATAAAGATCATCCACATCAAGCCAAGCATGTCTCAATAGCACTTACTCTATTGGACTGCTTTTCAATGGCAACCACAATCACTCAAGATCGAACAAGATGATGCCTCCAAATGGGATGCACCATCTCTTGAGGGATCACACCATAAACAACATGAAAAGAAATACTTGAAATAATAAATGCTCAACAATACTTAGTTAATCATCCCACAAAGCATAGAAATGTTACTTGCATTAGAAAATGAAAGAGATTATGTGTTTACAAGTAATATTTTAACCAACCATAAGATATACCCAAGAAAGAGATTCCCTAAAACACTAAGTGGTTAAGGGTTGTTTAAAGATTTTAATTTTCCACCCCTTAACTAAGTGTTGAACCAAAATCCTCCTTCCTCAATTACCAAATGGCTGCTGGATGCTCAAGAAGTGAGGCAACGAGGCCTACCCTAGCTTCACAAGTCAACCCTAAAGACCCGAGTACTCCCGGAAAGGATGCCGCGCGCCATGAGACCGTCCCCGGCCTAGCACCTTCCGTTGCCTTCCTCAAGCCCCGTTTTAGATTGCGAAGATGGTTGATTTAGGTGTCCTATTAAGTCTAATATATTGTTATGCCTTAGGACTAAGTTTTAAGATGTGTTTAAGAGTGTTTTAGGGACTTTTACTTGCCCGAAAATAGTAAATTAGGCCCAAAACCGAAACTTAATCAGCTCAAAAGATGTGTTAAAGATCATGAAATTTTAAGCATCTAGACACATATGAATCATGTAAAAGAAAGCTGAAATAAAAGAGCTACTCCATCATCATTTACTTAACCATAAACATGTGCAAGCTTGTATGAGAAGAATGCTATGAAAGAACAACTTGCCAAAGAAAGAAGAAAATACTTTAGCTCATCACCACTTAACCATTAATGTCATTGCATGAAGGTAAAGTGCTAAGAGATGAAAAGTGTTTGCTGAATTTAAAGTGTGTCCCTACCCCACATACATGCTTCACATACACTTCACTAATAAATGATGGAAAATGGCCTTAAAGATGAGTTGATTTGCAAGTTAAAAGGATTACTTGTTAAACCATTGTCAATGCATTAAACCATGTGTATGTTGGATTAGAGCATATGTAATGAAATCTGAAGAAATCTAAAGCATGTAAAAGAGATTATGCCTTAAAGGCTTAAGCTAAGATTTAGTGTGTGTATGAGATCTACTTCTAGAATATTTTAATCATTTAAGCATAAGTAAACCATCAACACATGACTAACCTAGCTAGCTTGAAATGAAAGACAAAGGGACAAACCACTTACAATGGTACAAGGTGGAGGCAAGCCTACCTTTATTGTGCCAAAGAGGGTTTGGAAACAAGAATAAGACTTTAGAAATGCTAGAAAAATGAAGGAGAAGGGTGAAATTTTTTACCAACCCAAAGGAGAGACCTTTGAGAGTGTTGTGTGACCAAATGTGGGCTGCAAAACCTCTTGGCCTGATGAGAACTTGCAAAAATCAACAAGCTATTGCTTGCTGGAAATGCTGCACACAAGAAGAAAAGTGAGGAAAAATTTCTGTTTTTAGGGCATAAATTTTTCACATAAAAAGTCCAAGTAAAAATGTATTTTTGTGACCTATCTATGATTGTTAGCAAACTGAAATATAGAAAGAATGAACAAAGAAACCAGATCTGAAAAGCAATGGAGTTTAAGGGGATTTTAAGAGTAGATTCTTCCTTGAGGCTAGCCCAATAAAACTCTAGAGGTAAACCTGCAAAATGTGAGAGAGAAGCTACAAAAATAGATAGAATGTGAGTAGATCTAGATCGTAAAACAAACTACTTTGAAATATCCAACTAATCACTTCACTAGATCTATATGATAATACTACCACAAGATCTATCCAAACAAAATACTTTGCTTGAAACTGTTAAAATAATGTAACTGCAAAGTGTATTCTTATTATTATTTGATATATTATTCATTGGATCAATCCCCATTGCGGATTGATCATGTCGATTATTATAAATGACCAAATCCCCTTTTGCGGATTGGTCAAAAAATAATTGTAATAGGCAGAATAAGAAGTCGGCCCCAGAAGATATTAAAGAGGCCTCGAAATATAATAAAGGTGGTTATAACCACCCAGTTGGAGAAGTCGGCCCTGCTAGTGAAAAGACACTTCACACGTGCCAGTCTTGAATAAATAAGGAGGCTAGCGCCTCATTTAGACACACAACTCACTTCCTCATTTGAGAGACAAGTTTCGAAACTGCAGTTAGAGAAGAAGGAGAGAGAGTGGCGCATCTTTGGGAGAGGATCTTCTGTATTAATTTAAGTTATATCTTGGCATTGTATTGGCTATCTACAATAAGAAAGTTTTGCTGGGTTTTCTTCCCCCAGAGGGTTTCCCAGGATAAATGCTGTGTCTCTTGTGATTGTGTATTTCTTAGTGATCTTGTCTTATGTTGCTGTTATCTATTGAAATGCAAAGAACTATAATAATGGCTTAAACATTAACATGGTTTCAGAGCCAAGCTGAAGAGAGCATCTTTCACAAGAGAAAAGTGAAAAACGTCACTGTTGCCGTACATGAAAATTAGGGTTTTTTGTTGGAGAGGTATTTCAGCCCTAAAACCATCTAGAAAAGTGCGCCCTCCCCCAAGGATCATTTTGGCACCTTCAATGCACCTTTTTAGTCACTAGATCTCTCGGAAAGTGAAACCCTAGTTTCACAAAGTACCAGAAAACCAAAGTACCAGAAGTACCAGAAAAACAGAAGCACCAGTCCAGAAATCTGCAGATCAAGTTTGAGGGGGTAAAAGTTGGATTTTCGAAATTCTGACTGCACCAGCGTACTCACCTCAGCTCAGTGCATCCATCCCCTGGATCAAAATTTCAAAATTTAAAGTTTGAAAAATTAGGGTTTCCTCATAAAACCCTAAGTTGCAGTTGCAGTCTCAGAACCAGTTGTAGTTGCAGTACCAATTGCAGTTGCAGCTGTACTACTAGTTGTAGTCACCCTTGAAGTTTTTAAAGAGTTGGTAATGATTACTGCTGCTGCTAGATGGTGCCACCACCTGCAAATGCTATCAAAGGTATGTACTCACATATGTTTAAATGGTTAAACTTTAAAGAGTATTTGCAGGAGAAGGGATCTCTTTCCATAGATCCAAAAGGATCTCAAGATCCAACACATTCAGAGGAATGATGCAGCCCAGGTGTGATTATTCTGATATGCATCCATTTGTTATATTGATCAATGTTGCATCATTCTAACCTTTTCTGAGTCAAGGTATCAGATGGATTAAAAGTTGAGATCATAGAGCTTACCCTCTAACCCAACCTTCTATCAAGATAGCGTATTGTCTTAGTACAGAAGACAAGTTGAAGAAAGCACTCGTCATCTTGAGTGAAGGAGACTCAGAAGAAAAGCAATCACTCATTGCTGAGGACAAGGCTCCAGGTTTGACTAATCAAGTTGATAAGATTCAAAGGTACACATGACAAGTTGATGACTATAGTTGAGATAACAGTCCTTGTAAAGTATCATACTTGATAGCATGTGAGCATATAGAGGTAAATGCTTAACGTAATCATTTGTCTGATACAACTAACACCTCCTCTTGGAAGAATCTCGTGTGTTAGTTCCAGGTTGCCATGGAGGAATGTTTGATCACAACACTATGAGAGTGTTGACCTCATTTCGTATTGTATTCCTTACCTTTAAATCTTGCTTCAGACAAGTTACAAGTGATAGCTCTAAAAGAGCTACTGTGATGATTGTTCATGCTATTGCTTTATATTATCAACAAGATAATACTCTTGCTTGTTGTTGTTAATGTTTAAGCCATTATTATAGATGTTTTCATTTCATTAGATAACAATAGCATAATCCACGATCACTGAGAAATACACAATCACAAGAGACACTAACATTTATTCTGGGAAACCCTCTAGGGGAAGAAAACCCAACAAAACTTCCTTAATATAGATAGCCAATACAATGCCAAAAGATCTCTTATGCTAATACAAAAAGTCCTCTCCTAAATATGTGCCACTCTCTCTCTCCTTTGCCGGTAACAGATCGGAACTTGTCTCTCAAACTGAGCAAGTGAGTTTGTGTCTAAGTGAGGCGCTAGCCTCCTTTATTTATACAAGTCTGGCACGTGTGAAGTGTCTCTTCACTGGCAGGGCCGACTTCTCAAACTGGGTGGGTAAACCCACCCTTATTATATTTCTGGGTCTTTTTAATAATTGCTGGGGCCGACTTCTTATTCTTCCTATTACAATTGTCTTTTGACCAATCCGCAAAAGGGGATTTGGTCCTATTACAATAACTGACATGATCAATCCACAATGGGGATTGATCCTAT
>JZKD02S1781231.1:1106013-1122737 GCA_000966675.3 Picea glauca | reverse complement strand
GCGAAGCTATATGGCTTCGAAAGTTGCTGACCGGTCTATTTGACCTAGAGATGGAAGCAACCACGATCCTATGTGACAACCAGAGCTGCATAAAGATGACAAAGAATCTTGTATTTCACGACAGGTCGAAGCACATAGAGATCCGATATCATTACATCCATGACATGGTGCAGAGAGGAGCCTTAAAGCTCTAGTACATTAGCACGAATGAACAGGTTGCTGATGTGTTGACCAAGCCTCTATCTCGTGTAAAGTTTGAGCACTTTCGAGATAAGCTTGGTATAGTCTGAAAGGACCTTTCTCGAAAGGGGGAGTAGTTGCTGTGATGAGACATCTCTTGCTTCGGACCGGATGGTTGTGACGTAAAACAAGATGATGTGATGTGACTAGCACTGAGCTTCCGGCTGGATAGCTGTGACGTAAAGCCAGTCTAGTATCCTGCTTCCGACTTGATGGTTGTGACGTAAAGCTGGACGAGTACCTTGCTTTCGACATGATGGTTGTGACGTAAAGCAAGATAATATGATGTGACTAGTACTGTGCTTCTGACTGGATAGCTGTTACGTAAAGACAGTCTAGTATCCTACTCCCGACCTGATGGTTGTGACGTAAAGTAAGACGAGTACCTTGCTTCCGACCTGATGGTTGTGACGTAGAGCAAGATGATGAGATGAGCTAGCACTGAGCTTCCGGCTGGATAGATGTGACGTAAAGCCAGTCTAGTATCTTGCTTCCGACCTGATGGTTATGACGTAAAGCAAGACGAGCATCTTGCTTCCAGTTTGACAGCTGTGACGTAAAGCAAGACGACGAGATGAGACTAGAACTGTGCTTCCGACTAGATAACTGTGACGTAAAGCCAGTCTAGTATTATTATGATGAGCCAGCCTCGTGCTGTGATGATGATGATGATGTATCAGTTTTACACTAATACATATTGATGCAGATGATGATTGCATTCCTTTGAGAATGACGATGCTGCCGATGAAGAAAACTTCCGATGATTCATAGATACACTAGTCAGTGTTCCAAGATGATATTGATGATGTTGTCCTCTCACCCACTTGATGCTGTTGATGATAAAGGCCTCTCTCTCTCTCATGATGCTGCTGAAGAATACCCTTATTGTTAAGGGGGAGTGTTAAAATAATGTAACTGCAAAGTGTATTCTTATTATTATTTGATATATTATTCATTGGATCAATCCTCATTGCGGATTGATCACGTCGGTTATTTTAAAGGACCAAATCCCCTTTTGCGGATTGGTCAAAAGATAATTGTAATAGGCAGAATAAGAAGTCGGACCTAGAAGATATTAAAGAGGCCTTGAAATATAATAAAGGTGGTTATAATCACCCAGTTGGAGAAGTCGGCCCTGCTAGTGAAAGACACTTCACACGTGCCAGTCTTGTATAAATAAGGAGGCTAGCGCCTCACTTAGACACACAACTCACTTGCTCATTTGAGAGACAAGTTTCGGAACTGTAGTTAGAGAAGAAGGAGAGAGAGTGGCGCATCTTTGGGAGAGGATCTTCTGTATTAACTTATCTCTTGGCATTGTATTGGCTATCTATAATAAGGAAGTTTTGTTGGGTTTTCTTTCCCTAGAGGGTTTCCCAGGGTAAATGCTGTCTCTTGTGATTGTGTATTTCTCAGTGATCTTGTCTTATGTTGCTGTTATCTATTGAAATGCAAAGAACTATAATAATGGCTTAAACATTAACAAAAACTTCTACTCTAGATCCATAAAACTTGAAGCCAGAATGAAAGAGAGAAATAGAACAAGATCACCTCAATAGTAGCAAGAAGCAACACGAATACTCTTTGTTTTTTCAAAATCCTCCAAAGCCTTTCTATTACTCAAGAGGAGAGTGTTGTAGCAACAAGTTGCTCCAACACTCTCAAGAGCAATATGGAAATGAAGCACAATGAACCAAGAGAGAGAGAGAGATGAGGGGAAAATCAAGTAGCATAACAATAGCTCAAGACATGGTGAGTAAAAGAGTGAGGGAGGGGATCTATTTATACTTGGGAAGGCAAAACTACCCCTCTTTGATGAGTTACAAGTGTCACACATCAAATAAAAGTCACTTTTAGGGTTTTGGCATGGATGGATAAAGTGGAAATGAGTTGGAGTGAGTTGGCAAGGCTTTGGCAAGTTAAATGATGAGTTGTAGGGTCTAGGGAGGCACACCAAGGGATATAATAAGTCTCCCATTAATTTTTTTATTATTTTTTCACTTTTTGGAGACTTTCTAGAAGGGAGGCACACCACTCTAGGAAAAGTGACGTTTTTGCTTAATGGCTAGGTGAGGGGGTGATGTGAGTGTTGGAAAAGGTTAGGAAAAGTCTCTCACACTTTTCCATCATTACTTTACCCCATTTGTTCAAAATTACAAAAATGACATTTTTCCTATGTCATGATTTAGCAATTAAAATTGTTGTTTTGATTGTCTGAGACTCTTGGTGGACAAACACCGAGCAAAAGTTGTCCGACTGAGCTGCAACTTGGTTCAAGGGTGTAGGGGGTGTCTTTCCATTTCTTTTGAGCACAAATACCCCTATCAAAAGCCCAAAGACCCATCTTTTAGAATATTTGCTAAAAAATAATTAATTAAATAAATAATTAAACTCCCAAACTTAGGAAAATTTAATTAAAAATTAATTAATTAAAAAAAACCTATCTAGACTCGATGAAATTCCGCGAAACTTTCTAAGATGTCATACATGGTCATTTACATCATTCCTAAACACTAGCTACCAGAGGATAACCCCATTAGAACGCCTTTCACCACTTTGGAGGAATTATTGCTGGTTGGAGGGAAAAACTCAAGGGAAATTAATAAGGTTGAAAAGCCCAATTAATAACCTGAGGATAAAAAACCCTCAATGAAACGAACTCCCCTAATGAAGAAATCCCAAGGTAACTGGCCTAAATATGACCCATGCAGACCTATTACATTATTAACCCATGTAGGGGTGCGAAAATTCCGTTTACAAAAATAAGTGCTGGAGGCATAAATTGCCCAATAGAACCAAACTATCTTCGACATATTAACATCTGATGATGCATCTTTTCATGGCACATGGAGTTGACCCCCTAGTTGAATAGGCAGTCAACAGGGCCTTGGAGTCTGCATTGGCACACATATCAAGGCAGAAAAGGTGGCTGAGGATGAGATAAAAGAAGGCATTGAGGGTGAGAGGACATGCATTCTCATTTGTGAGGTTGAGCAATTGAGAGGAAGAGGGGCGCTTGGGCAATAGAAGGCAATGAGTTAGCAGTTGAGGAAGAGGGCGAATTCTGGGCTTGTTTGGAGCAGCCAGTGGAGCTCAGTGCAGCATCATTCTGGGCAGCAAAGGGAGGTTGAATTCAGGCCAAAGACAACAACCTTTAGCTGGTTGATTTCTGGGCTTTTTTTGCAAGGAGTAGTAGGCCAAATATGGGCCAAAATACTTCAGCCAGCCAGGCTGTACACATGCCGTACCTACCAACCTTAGTGCAGGCCGTACACCTGCTGTACTTGCTAGGCTGTACTGAGAGTGTTGTAGTTGGGTCGTACAACAGATTTGCTGGGTCGATTTTAGCTGAGAAGGAAAGAGGAAGGTTGCTGGAAATTTCTGTAAGAAATTTTTATTTTCTGCTGCTGTAATTTCTCTTGAGAGCCTTGTTGCTGTCCTTATACACACTTGCAAACGTGAGCTAAGTCCGGCTCACTTAGTGTGTCCTTGGAGGCACAATGCCTAGGTTCGCAGCCCACACTGTCAATTTGACCAGAACCTCTTCCGTCTAGGCTTACTCCTAGGGAAGCCAAAGGGGGTAGACCTTAGTTACTAGATGTGTTAGAGTTAGGTTCTAGGAGTTAATTTTAATTTGTTAAGATTAGAGGGGATCTATTCCTAAGATGCTAAGGCAACCATGCAGGATGCAAGGGTTAGCGTGAAAAACAAGCCTTTTCCCTAGGTCAACTAAGACTAGTGCCTAAAGATTGGGCAAGGGGTCAACTATGTTAAGGGGTTGTTCGTTACAGAAATTTGCAAGTTACTTACAAAATTACAAAAGAATAAATCCGATTATAGAATATCATATACAATTACTTACAAGATTTACAATTTAAAGAATGATAGATTACAACAAGAAGCTAACCAATTATCTATTTGTGTTTGTGCAGGATATCAAAGCATTGAAGCATCATATTAACAATTCATCACAATTATGAGATCATCATCAATACATCATCATGAACAATATCAACAACAATTTAAGAAGATTTAGAAGGCTTAGCACAAGTGTTGTTAAGATTATCACAGATGATCTACACTCTTAATTATTAAACCCCCAATTATTCTATTAGGTTAGGCCTAGGGTTTAATTATTAGCCTTTCTTAAGATTTATCAAAATCTTAATTAGCTTTCACCGAAGCCTCCTCCTCCTATTGCCAAATAACTGCAAGATGCTCAAGATAGTATGGCAACGAGGCCAACCCTAGCAGAACCAGTCAACCCAAAACAAGAGTACTTCTTGGAGAGGACACACACCTGGTGCGCCACAGGGCAGTCCCCTGCCACTACCCTCCGTTGTTTTCCTCAAACCCCGTTTTAGATGGTGAAGATGGTGGTCTAAGGTACCCTAAGGTAGTCTATTAAGTATATATAATGATTAGGTAGACTTTTAAGAGTATTTTAGAGTGTTTTGAGAGTTTTATGACACTTTTAATGAGTGATTTAGTGACTTGGCCGAAACTCACTTTGGCGTTAAAGTTGCGTTATTTAAACTCATGAATTGAAAGACATTAACACATATATGCTATGTGAGTGCAAGTTATTAGATGCACAATTAGATAGCTTGTAGAAAAGAATAACAAATGAGGGCAAGGACAACTTGCCAAGCAATAGATTAACCACACTTATACCACATATGATAGCATTAAGTGTGTAAAGAAAGAGAGATGTGTTGCTTACTTAACCACTTAGAAACAAGTTACTTTAAGCATATGGCCAATAACATCAATGATCTATACAATGAAGAAATAAACCATCAAATTCTAGAGCATTAAAACATTGAAGATTTAAGATCTAAGCATGAACATAAAGATAAGAACTTGAAAGAACTAAGCATGCATGAGATCTAACTTAAGTTGATTAAGAGGCCCAATAGGCTTATGCTAAGTAATTATTAGGTGTTTGATTTAGATCCAAAACATAAATATCAAAACATTAAGCACTTAGATCCATGACACATTGAAGATTAACCTAACCTATTTGGGGTATTCCTCTTCCAACTAGGTAGGTGATTAGTTGTTTTGTTTAAGTTATACCACAATGACTTATATAAAAGCAAGCAACAACTAATGGAAGCAAGAAGATAAAAATGAAGCAAGAAAGCAAACAAACAAGCCAAGCAATCAAGTTACCCACGTCCTACCTCAAAGAAAGCTCAAAAAAATGAAGAAAAGCTAGATCTAAGCCACGTCCTACCTACCCAAGAGCTCACAAGTGGGCGGAGGCCGTACCACTTCTCCTCCTACACTATGAGCTACTAACAACAAGCAAAAAGGAGGAAAAACGTACAAAAAAAGATAGAAAATGAAAGGGGGGTTGAAAGATAGCTCCCAAACCCCTTGGAGGGCCCTTTAGTGTTGTGTGGATGTCTTTGGGGCAGCCAAGACTCCTCTCAACCGGATCTGATGCCTACAAAATCAGCAAGGTTCCCCTTGCTAGAAAGGCTACACACAACTACACAAACTTGAAAAAACTTTGCCTTTTTAAGGGAAAAGTTCTTCTTTAGAAATTTTATGAAAAAGATTTAATTTTTGATGACCATAAGACTAAGTATGCTAGCTTGAATATTGGCTACAACAGAAATATAAGAAGAGGAAGCAATACTAGAAGCTTGCTTGGAGTGTATGTGAGTCTCAACGAATAGACTTTTGCTCAAGGCACATCTAATGAAGCCCTTGAGATTCAACCTGCAAAAACTCAACACAATAGCATGCATACAATGGATAATATGGAGGGTTAAACTAATAAGTGAAATACTTGCACCTTATCTAGCTAACCACATATATAGATTCACAAGAATACTCTTTGCAAAAACTACTTAAATAAAATACTTTACCTAAGATCCATTCATACATGCATTATATCAAATTAAAACAATCTCACCTCATATGTTGTAAGATCCAAAATACTTGTAGATCTTCCCAAAATCCTCCAAAGTTTCCTTTATTATTGCTTCAAGAAGAGGGATGTTGGAGAAATACTTGCTCCAAAGCCCTAGAGAAGAAAATGAAAATGGATGGAAAAGAGAGAGAGAGAGAGAGAGAGAGAGAGAGAGTGTAAAATCAAGTAGCATAACAATAGCTCAAGATATGGCGAATTGGGAGTGAGAAATGAGATCTATTTATACTTGGAGAGGCAAACCTACCTCTCTTGGATCAATGCCAAGTGTCCACCACCAAGAATAAGAGTAGATCTCAAGGCTAGGGCACACCATCTAGGGTTTGAAAGCTAGATCTAGGGTGTAGAAAAATGTAGGAGGTGTTGGGATCAAGCAAAGAGGTGTGGGAGGCCTTGGGATTGATGCCAAGGAAGGTGAGAGGTTTCAAATAATTTAAAAAAAATTATTTGTGAAGTTTCTAGATGGAGGGGGACGTAACTCCTCTTGGAGGGCACAAAAAAAGGGTGAAATTGAAGGAATGGAGGGGGATTAATGAGAAAAAAGGGGTGGGATCACCCTAGGAGGTGATGTGGGGGTTAAAGGGAGTCATAACTCATGAGAGAGGGCCCCAAATAAGTCACAACAACCTCCACCAAGGAAAAACGTCAATCCCCTTAGGGGGGCGTAACTTTTGAGTGTAGAAGGTGAGTAAGGGGTTAGAATAGGTTGGAAAAGGTTGGAAGGGTTATGTTATACTTAGGGAGACTCTCTGTAACCTTTATTCCATCATTTTACATCCTCTAAACTCATTATTACAATTTTACATTTTTGCCATGTTTGGACTTTAGCAATTAAAATTGCTGTTTTAGACTGACTGACGCTCCGGGTGGACTAACCCATGGCTAAAGTTGTCCGACTGAGCTGAAACTTGGTCCATGATGTAGGGGGTGTTATTCCATTTCTTTTGAGCACAAATACCCCTATCAAAAATCCAAGGACCTAGTTTTTACAATTATTGCTAAAAAATAATTAATTAATTAAATAATTAAACCTCCAAACTTAGGGAAATTTAATTAAAAAAAACAGACCTAGACTCGACGGAATTCCGTGAAACTTTCTAAGATGTCTTGCATGGTCATTTACAATGATTCCCTATAATAGTTACCAAAACATAAGCCCACTAGAACGTTGTTCACCATTTTGGAGGACTTATTGCAAGTGTGAGGGAAAAACTCAAGGGAAATCAGTAAGGCTGAAAAGCCCAACTGATAACCTAAGGATAAAAAACCGTCGGTGAAAGGAACTCTCCCAGTGAACCGATCCCAAGGTAACTGACCTAGACATGACTCATGCAGACCTATTACATTATTAACTCACGCAGGGGTGCAAAAATTTCAGTTACAAGATAAAGTGCTGGGGCCAAACACTGCCTTGTAGGACCAAAAGTCTCTGACAACATGGCATCTGATGATGCATCTCTTCATGGCACATGGAGTTGACCACCGGTGCTAAATGGGCGGTCAACAAGCCCACAATAAAGCCCCCTCTTAGCTGGTTTTCCCCACACTGGGGTTTCCAGGGTACATCTGGTGTCCATGTGTATTTTATGCTTGGTTTACTGTATGCTTCTGCTGTGATTTTCTGATTTTATAACTCAGCTGTAGCCTGTAGGTTAATTGCATGATTTCAGATTTTATATCAACAAATATAATTTCTGGTTAAGTAAAATTATTGGCAATAATTCTAGTGATTGAGTTATAGGAAAAATTAACATTTTCTGCAGCCTGGTGTAATGTTCCCAAGCTGTTCCTTGCTTGGAAACTTAGGTTTTCAATGAGTTTTTTGCTTGTCTTTTTTTTGTTTGCAGGTCAACCTTCCAGATTTGTGCTAGAAGGGTTATGTGAAGTTTTATGGTGTGCAAATGATAGAAGTATGACTACAATCACATCAAATAGAAAGATACAAGAGATTGAACACAATGGAAAGAAACAAATTCAGATCTAACCTTTATTTAGATAGTAGAAGATCCTGATATAATAGATCTATAGATCTGGAGCAATATAACTGAGATCTAGCAGAAAAAATGATAATAATCTTCAAGCAAGTCCAAGAAGAGAAGATACAAGCCTCCAAAGGCTACCCAAACACCTGTAGGAAGATACAAGATCAATTTCTTTCCCTTCAATAGCTGGAACCTCTCTCCTAGGCTGAGTTGCGCACTTCCTGATGGCTGTAGCTCACCAATATTTTGGCCCCCTTCTTCTGGGCCTCCAAATCACCTCAAAACTTCCAGAATAGTAGATCAGGGCAAGATGAACCCCTTGGCTGAGTATCAAGTTGGATGGAGGTGTATTGATACCTCAAATGACTGAACCTCTCCTGCAGTTCCCTCCTCCTCTACAAATTGTGCTGAGCTCCAAATAATAAATAAGCAAGGTAAAACCTCTCCACAACTGGCTAAGAAAGGCACCCTAGTCCCAATGATCAAATCCCAATAGGTTTGGGCCCCTGAAACTCCCTCTTCTCTCTAGATCGAATAGACCTTCCTTCACAAGTGCGCCCTTCTGCTGGAAACCCTCACTGATGCGCACTTCCTTTCTCTGAACCTGTAGAATCCACTTGTGACTGAGATAGAATGGTGAGGGAGGGATCTTGCACCTTTGTGACCAAGCTTGAACCAAGATAGGTGGGATCTTTCACCACCGAGATGATCTCTAAGGTTTGTTCTCCCAAAACCCTCAAAACGTCTTTAGCTCTAGAGCTTAAGATGCAAAAGTGAAAATGTCAAGAATGAGGAGTGAGAGGCCCTCCTTTTTCCTTTATACCCCTGTTCTAATTCTCAGTTGAGTTAGTTGACCACCTTCTAAGGTTAACTCTTTACTTTTCTTCATGTGGTCTTTTTCCACTTACTTTACCTTTTTCCCCAAAGTCACTTTTAAATTATAACATTATGCTTAGGTGAACACTTTGGAGTCTCTTAGTCCCCATTTCTCACGAGACTATAGTGTAGTGGGGACATCTAGACTACTAAGTCTCTGTAATCGTCTTATCAAGAGGTGGGTGACATTACACCTGGTGATTTCCTAAGGCCGTGCTTGATTTTTAGTGAAAAATATGATTTTTATGAAAAATTGTGATTTTCAGATTTTTCCTAAAAATTGCGGTTTTTACTCTATGATTTATTGATTTCATGTTGACATCCTGAATTTTTTATGGTGTTGCCTATTTTTTAGTGATGTTATCTTCTATGCTAATAACCCTTATAGCCTCAGTTGCAAAATAAACATTACATTCCCTGACATAACCTGACACATTAGTCTTTTAATGACTCCATGACGCATTAGTCATACTGGGGGCACCACATTCAGTGCATCATTTTACACTCATACTAGTACAAGGTGGCGACATTCTTTTTGAGTTCAATAGGCCTCTCGTAAATGCATGTGACATATAGTACTTGGCACATGCATGGGAAGGAAAGGCCTCAAAATGTTAATGTCAAGGTTACGATGCTTGATATTTTGGGAACTTTTTATTTTTTAACATCATAGTTTTAGAATCTAGTCATTTTCCTAGATGCCCTTTTAGGAGATATGCATATGCTTAAGTTTTGGTGATGATTGGAGGACATGGAAAATCAGGGTGTTTTTTTTTTTAATTTTCTGATAGTAGCAAGTACCCCAGATTGCCCTTCTAGCATGGAAAATCAAAGTTCTTGCATTTTTTTTTTTTGAGGACAATGGATGGGGTGTGCCCAACTTTTGGAGATGTGTGGTTTGTTTGGAGCCTATGGAGGAGTTTGCTCCATTTCAGAGGACTCATGGAGGATGAGCTAGCTTGTTGACATGTGGCATGATGCATCTACTCTTGGTTAGTGTGTCCCTCTTGAGAGGATATCTTTGACTTGACTTGCACTCTAAGCAATATTTTCCTAGCCTGACTTGCTTTTCCTAGGTTCACTTGCATTTCTAGAAAACTTTTATTCTAGGAAGTTGCCTTTGGTGACTTTTCTCTCGAAGTAAAGGCTTTCAATTTCTGGAAATGAGTGTTTTTGGACTCCACTTGCATGCTTTCCTTGGAGATTTCCTTTTCTATTGCTAATATGTTTTTCCTCTTCCTTTCTTCTATTCTCGGTACGCTTTCACTCATTCTATTCTTGGTCACTTGCTTTGTACACTCTCGATCTCATTCTATAAGAGATCAAAAGTTCATTGAGATAGTCATTGGTTATTTCTTGAGTCCATTCATTCTTCCATTTCCATACTTGCAAGTCCTTCCATGTCAAATTGATTGGGTGTGTTATCCCCGATTTTTAGGGATAACTAGGAGATCATGTCTCGAGGCCCACAGGTCCTAGACATGGAGTACCGAGAGCAGGATTAACCTGAGCATGGCCCTGGAGGGCCCATCCTTTTCTTCTTTCATCAGATTCGTCTTGTCAGCAGCAACAGCATCCATCACCATCAACTTGGTCTTGTATCGGAGAAGGCTCTTGCTCCATGAGGTAATTAGTCCAGGTATCATGGTATGTGTCACTTTTGATCATTATAACCTTTGGATATATGCGTTTGACTCCTTTTGTCTCTGAGGATTGCTTGGATCTTACATTAACCCACTTGACCATGTTTGGGGAGATTGACAGGTTGTCCTAGCAAGTCTGTACCCATGGGTTTTGGTTTGCCACTGGGGAATTTCTGAAGAGCCATCGTCTGCTCCCATCATACCACCACTTTTTCATCTTATCTCCCGCTCATCTATCCCATTCCCCTGGTCCGGGCATTGGATTGACTTGTTTGTAGGGTTGCACCTTATCTTGTGGCAAGAAGGGGCTAAAGGCCCAGAAGGTAAAGCAGCTGGTAAAAGATAAAAGCCTAGAAATAAAACTTCGAGATGCCTCGCCTAGGGATCCCCGAAAAGGCAATAAAAAGCCTCTCAGCAAGAAACAAGAGGGACCCAAAAAATAATAAACAAGACCTAGCCAAGAGGATAGGGGGTCTCATCACAAGCCAACCTATTAGGTTCATGGGTCCCTAACAGTATGACATTGCCACTATCTGGTTACCACGCCAGGGCAGTGACCTTTGGTTGCATGGCCAAGGGAAAGGGGGTCTCATCACGAGCCAACCTTCTCATCCCTGTGAAAGTACTTGTGGGTAACACTGTCAGCTCTGGTCACCATGCCAAGGCAGTGTCCTCCAGTTAGACCTTGAATAAAGAGAAAAAGAAGAAGAAAAAGCAAATAAAGAAAGAATAAAGGCAAGAACAGTCTTGGAAAAAATTGCATCCATGACGGGTACAACTCGCCTTCTACAAAGGCACCCACAGATAACATTATGCATCCCTGTCTCTCACTCTACCCACTTGTCTGGACATCCCCTAGCCACATCACCTCGTCTACATGGTTTGGGTGAAACCTTCCTGGGAACTTCCCGTCTCTTGTGGATACTAGCCTAATAGGATGTCTTGTCCTTTTCTTCGATCTTGTATTGTGGATTTTTGTAATGTCTTTGAGCTGTTGAACGATATATGAGGGGTTTTAATCATATGTTTGATAATATTAATGCTGAAATGTGATTGACATTGCTATGATCCCTGTGACTAATGAGCCCATGGAGGGCGTAGTTTTTGATGTGCAGGACCATGCCCGACGGACAGGTACCACTTGGACTGGTACACATGGGGAGATGATTAGTTCGGACCTCCATGGGGCTGAAGAGCCCATCAGATGGTTGTGAGACCCCGTGAGAGGGGCAGAGACATGACAGTGTTTGACCGAGGTTTTGCATCGAAGAAGAAGAGGACGTTTCACCAGAGGCACTTTGGCAGAGCCCGGCCTAGGGGGAATGACCCCTTTTCAGTGGAACGTTAACCTTGGAAGGCTCAGAGCATCCCCATCCTTACCATGACGTCATCTAGTTTCATGGTCATTCTTGGAGGCAGACTGGGCAACAGTGGCACGTGCCGCATGTTGGAGAGGCCCCTGGGGGGTCAACGTTTTACTCCTGGATGCCTCATCTGCCCTAAAAGGGGCTACCGCCTCCCTTGAAGGGGCTTTTACTTTTATGATAGCTTTGTTAGGCTTTTAGTTTGACAATTTAATGTAAAAACAATATTCTGGTCTTGTCGGCCATTTTTATGACCTAAAATTAATTAAGGTTATTAATACACTATATATTGAGGGTTTTTACTCTCATTTTGAGATAACTCATCACTCACTCATTAGTGAGGTCTGATTTTTGCGCCCTATTAGGGTTATTGGCCGATTTGAGGAAGGCACACTTGTTTAAGGGAGAGATTTTTGGCATTCTATGGTGTTTTTCTTGAAGGAAGGTTTTCAACTAGGGTTTGCATGCTATTTTCTTGATGATTTGTAAGTATTTTTCTGCAAAACTTCTTGATTGAATGGTTGTAGTTTAATTTCTTGCATCTATTTATAAATATTGCTGAATCAAAACCCTAGGGGACAAACACACAAGTAGGTCGTTGTCTCATGTCCCCTGATAGAAAAACCTTTTAGCCATTAAAGAAGAAGAAGAGAGCCTAGCCATTGCTACACTCTTTCTTTCTTCTTTCCATAAGCTAGCCAAACCTTTGAACTTCAAGAGGAAGAGGACGTCCCAGGCCTAGGTTATCTACACCTAGGGCCATTTTTCTTTTAGGGTTTAGTGAAAGAGCCTTGCCTTAGCAACACTCTCCCTCTTTAAACTCTCTTGTCTTGATTTTGCTTTTCATTGAGCTAGTTGTTTGTCGGGAAGGAGGAGAGAGCACGAGGCCTTGCTTAAGCAACACCGGAGTGAGCCTTTCTCCCCTAGGGTTTTGTCTTTAAGTCCTTGCTTTAGCAGCACCTTGAAACCTTTCCCTCTTGTCCTTTGAATCTCATCCCCTTCAACTTGTGCGTCCTTCACCTTTTTGACTCCATAACCCTTAGGCACTGATCTTGAGTCTCCAACGTTGAAGTGAAAGTGACTAAACAACTCTCAAAACCTCTTATAAATTGAAATCCTAACTAACTACTAACCCTAAAAGGCTGACATCACCCTTGGTTATTTCATCTTGATGCAACAATTTTCATACATTAAGCAATTGGATGGTGGTTTGATGCATTTATTGAATGAGGATTGATTGGATACATTGATTGCTACATCATCTTGACATTTATTGGTGAAGTAATATTATTTCATTGCTATATTAACAAACATTGACTTCGTCAAATATTTATTGTTGCAATTGCTTATATATTGATATCAGATAGTTTTATGAAGTACTAAACCATTGAATCATAGCTTGCATATATATATTGGTTTGCTTTGTTCCGGGCAGGTGTTCTTCTTTGGGCATACACTTCATTATTGGCTGTTTAGCTGGATTATCTGTTTTGGTGGTGACCTGTAAAGGGGGATCTTTACTTTGACTTTTAAACTTTTGCCTCTTCAAAACCCCAGGTTACCGGGGACGTCTCCCCGGGGCCTAACCTCCCTAAAGAGAAAGAACCTCCCCATCGTGCTGACATTGGGTGGGATAGGTTCTTGTTACGCCAGTTTGGCCTTCTACTTCTTAGCCACTTGACCTAGCCACTTGAGCTAGCTACAAACTGTGCAATAACATTTTGGCGCCGTTGCCGGGGAACACTGAGTCAATTCTCCTCAAACGACAAAACTTTTCGGTAAGCCTTGCCTCAGAGCCTTATTTTACAAGCTTACCTGGCGATTCCACTAGGGTGTTTTCCCTTTTCTTTGATGATTTCAAGCAAATCATCTGGCGACTCCACAAATAGCTAATGACGACCCGTAGTGGGCATCAGTATATGCTTTCATCTACTACCATGACCTCCACAAATCCTGTCACCCCTGTAAGCTCTCCCAAATGGTCTTATAAAGAACTCTTTGGCCCTTTAAGCTTACCTAACACCCAAGGGGGGTTACATGATCTACGCAAGAAGGTCGAGTCCTGGATACCTAAGTTTTCAGGGGAAGATGGATCCTATGGCAACTCTCATTGGACCGACTTCTGTGATGCATTCCAGTTTCACCAATCTGGACAAGAACACCCCGATGTCTTTTTAAGGCTCTTCGTGAGCTCACTCACCGGAAGTGCCAGAAGATGGATTAACAAAATCCCGAAAGGAAGCATCAAAACCCCTGAAGATCTTGAACAAGCCTTCAAGAAAGATTGGTGTGAAAAAGAAAGCATGGATTCCCTTTACTCTCAATATACTGATATTTGCAAAGCCTCTAGCGAGGGCATTAGGGATTTCAATGATAGGTTCAACCTTCTCCTGAAGAAGATCAGACCTAGTTTCTCAGAAGAAGTTGTCCTCCAACACTACTTGAACTCGTTGGAAGGAGTTTTGCAGTTTACTCTCAAAGATCAGTCACCCTCGACTCTAGAAGAAGCACAAGATTTTGCTCGCCAGATTGAGAAGAACCTTGAATCCGAAGACTACATCCATCAAGTCAATCTCTTGTACAATAATGACCCTTGGGAATCTAGTGACGAGGATATCACCGAAGCTGAACCCAAGTTCCTAGAAATTCTTGAGGTAAAACTCATGCCTCCCAAAAGGAAATGGAGCACAGCTTTCTCAAACATCAACAATGACTTAAACGTCTTAAGACAACATGAACCATCCGAAGATTTGGGTATGGCCACTCATAAAAAACCTAGCTTTGAAGATTCCTTGTTTGTTCTCAACACACCAATGTTAGAAAATCAAGATATGAGTGAAACCAATAGGTCTGAAGAGCCCCGGGTACATAGTGGAACCAATTTAAACACTAGTATGTCTTGTATCTTGCGAAGCATTAAAAGGATCCGTGAAATGTTGAAAATTTCTTTTCTAACAAAGCAAGACTCGGATGACCAATTATGTTTTAAGGGGATTCCCACACTATTACAAACCAGTCATTCTGAGCAGAATGAGCAAACACGCTCTTCAGTGGATCCATACTTGTTTCAAGATTGCCCCACTTTTCCCTTGACAAAAGAAGACACAGATTGGGGTGATTATCCCGATGATACCTCTGATGTCTCTGAAGATTGGGATGAAGATGGCTATCTAGTACAGAGAGTAGTTGGTTTCGTTGAATGGAACGAAAATGTTTTCAAGGACATAGAAGTCCCAAACACCTTAAAGCCTACCAACATTGTGGATGAGAACCCTTGGTGTTTTCAATGCAGTGAGGCACATTGGGAACATGAATGTCCTTGCAGTGATGGTGACTGTGAACAACATAGGCCACGTCGTAGAAGGCCCTCAGATAAATATCATGACTGAAGAACATCAAGAGGTCATCAAAGAAGCGGACAGGAAAGCCAGAATGGCAGTAATAAACAACCTAGACCAGGAATCAAAAGAAAAGCTAAAGAAATAAGAGTTCCAGGTGTATAGAAGAAAGAAGTTGAACCAACCTGTCGTTGACCAAACAAAAAGCCCACCTTTGGATGTAATATTTTCTAAAACATCCAAGACTGAAAGGGTTAACCTGAACTTTGACTTTGAAGGGGCATTATCCAAGATGCTTGTAACCATCCTTTTGAAAGAAGTCATCAAGGTGCCATCTCTCAAAGAGCGATTTGACAACTTTTTCCAAGGATCAGATAGACCATTGAAAGATGAAACTATTGGTCGTCTCCAGAATGTACCTGTGACTACAACTCATGTGCAAGAACCCAATGATTCCATCAAAGATGACAAAGCACGTGACAAAACAAGACAGATTCCTCATAAATATTCTCCAGAAGATACGCCTTTTGCAACAAAAGAAGGTTTTGATCAGATACAAAGGTCCACAAAAGAAAAATACCTGCAACTCATAGACAGGTATAAAGACATGGAAGCTGGGACCATAAGAGAAGATGATGTACGGATCCGTCCTTCGCAACATGAAATCTTTATAGCAAAATCCCACCCACCTCCTTCTACACAATACACCAGGGTTGTTCAAGGAACGACCAAATTCAAAGTCAAAGAGCACAAGGAGGGAGACATACTATGGATGTGGGATGCCAATAAAGGGAAGCCTACTAATATCAAAGGAAACAATCATTTTTGGATTGGCCCTTTTAAGGTTGGAAGAAAGTCAGTTAATGACTCTTATTACATGTCTACACTGGAGGGACAAAGGCGCACAGTGCCCGTCAACGGGCGCCTCCTCAAACCCCACCAGGATGGGGTAACCTGACTTCACGGGTAAGTACAGGTAAGTAGGCATTTTGTATTCGTGTATTATACCATTTGCATTTCATGTTAGTTTGCTTCCACATTTGCATTGTTGATTGTTTTATTTTCAGTATACGTATATATCTATGTATGCTGGGGTGGCATTACCACCCCATTTTTGTTATTGATGCCTCTATCAAGTTTGAGCAGGTCTGCAAGTTATGCTAGAGATGCTGAGGTTCTCATGCGCTCTACGGTGAGCACATGTCCCCGAGTTGGAGCCAGATGATATCCCCGATTTTTAGGGATAACTAGGAGATCATGTCTCGAGGCCCACAGGTCCTAGACATGGAGTACCGAGAGCAGGATTGACCTGAGCATGGCCCTGGAGGGCCCATCCTTTT
>JZKD02S1781231.1:1067283-1081466 GCA_000966675.3 Picea glauca | reverse complement strand
ACACACTTATCTTATGTTGATTTAGAACATTTAGATCCAAGCCAAGTGTGAGAAACAAGATTTAAGTGTTTGCCTACAATGTCAACTTAACCATGAAAGTTACTTCAAGCATGTGACAATTGGCCTTAAAAGATTAAAGCATGAAAGAAAAACACCATTCACTTAACTTATTGAAGCATTTAAACATTTAGGGTTAGATTTAAGCATGTAAAGTAAAGATTAAACTTTAAGCATGCAAATAAATCTAGCTAAGTTGATTATGCCCAATAGGCTTAAGCTAGAGATTAATTATGTGTGAGATCTAGATCTAGAATATATCAAAACATTAAGCACTTAGAGATCAATAATACATATTAAACCCTAACCTTACCTTTGGGGTATTCCTCTCCCAATAGGTAGGCAATTATTAGATTCATTTAATTTTAGAAAATAATTTGAGAGAAAAAAAGAAGCAAGCAAGAGAGAGAGATGAGCTAAAAGACAAGCAAACAAACCAAACAAAGCCTAACCCCCACGTCTTAGGGTTTGGGAGATGCCCTTCATCTACTAAGCCCCACGTCCTAGCTCAAAAAGGTGCCAAAAGTGCAAGAAAAACAAGATCTATGCTAAACCCTAGCTACCCCAAGGCTCACACGTGGGAGGAGGCCGTACCACTCATTCTCCCACAACTATGAGCCACTAAATCAGCAAAAGGAAGAAGATTTATGCTCAAGAAAGCTTAGAAATTGAGAAAGAAGGTTGAGAAATAGCTACCATTCCCTTTGGGGGGTCTTTGAGTGTTGTGTGGATGCCTTTGGGTAGCTAAAACCCCTCTCAACCAGATCTGAACCTGCAAAAACCAGCAAGGTATCCTTGCTGGAAATGCTATTCACAACAAGAAAAATAAAGAAAAACTTTTGCCTTTTTAGGGCAAAAATTTTTCTTAAGAAAATTTGATAAAATTTAATATAAATGACCTATCTCGCTAAGTTAAACTAGCTGAAATATATATGAATGTGAACAACAATAAGATGAAGAGTAAAGGGTGAGAAAGTTTGGAGTTTGTATGTGTCTCAAGGGAAGAATCTTCCTTGGTGCATTCCCAATGAAACCCTTGAAGCTAAACCTGCAAAACTTGAGAGCTAATGTGCATACAAGAGATAATATATTGCATATACTAACAAGATGACATTTCAATCCTATCTAGCAAAACAAGATATATAGATCTACAAGCATGTGCATTGATAGATCTACTCAAGTAACATTTTACCTAGGATCCAATGTGTGCAATCACCAACCAAATCTAAACAAATTTACCTCATATGTGTGGCAAGAACAAGCATATGCATAGCCTTCCAATTATCCTCCAAAGATTCTCTTTATTACTTAAGAAATGGATCTTGGAGAGAACTTAGTCCAAAACCCTAAGAGCCAAAGAATGGAAATTATGGAAAGAAAGAGAGAGAGAGAGTGAGAAATCAAGTAGCATAACATTAGCTCAAGATATGGTGAGTTGGGAGTGAAGAAAGGGATTTATTTATACTTGGAGAGAAAAACCTACCTCTCTTGGATCAATGCCAAGTGTCCACCACCAAGCACAAGATGAGATCCCAAGGCTAGGGCACACCATCTAGGGTTTAGATCATAGATCTAGGGTGTAGATTGGTGTGGAAAATGTTGGGATCACACAAAAGAGTAGTTTGAGGCTTATGGGATGCGTGCCAAGGGAGAAAAAGGAGCCCAACCATCAAAAAACGAATTTTCCTAGGAGATCCACAAGAGCGGGGGGGTAACTCTCCTTGGAGGGCGCACCATTTGGGGGAGAGGAATTAATGAGGGAAGGGGAGTGGAGAGGCATTGGGATGGAACAAAGAGGTAGTGGGAGGCTAGGAAAAGCGTGCCAAGGGATAGCATAGGTCTTCCATTGATTTTTTTATCATTTTTTACTTTTTGGAGACTTTCTAGAAGGAAGGCACACCACTCTTGGAAAAGTGACTTTTTTTTTTATGGCTAGGTGGGGGCGTGATGTGAGGTTTGGAAAAGGTTAGGAAAGGTTAGGAAAAATCTCTCTCACCTTTATCCATCTTTACATCATCCTTTTAATTCATTTTTAAAAATTACATTTTTGCTATGTTTGGACTTAGCAATTAAAATTGTTGTTTTTGACTGACTGACACTCTAGGTGGACAAACCCATAGCAAAAGTTGTCGGACTGAGCTGAAACTTGGTCCAAGGGTGTAGGGGGTGCTATTCCATTTCTTTTGAGCACAAATACCCCTATCAAAAATCCAAGGACCTAGTTTTTACAATTTTTGCTCAAAAATAATTAATTAAACCTCCAAACTTGGGGAAATTTAATTAAAAATTAATTAATTAAAAAAAACTAATCTAGACTCGATGGAATTCTACAAGACTTTCTAAGATGTCTTGCATGGTCATTTACAATGATTCCCTACAATAGTTACCAAAAGATAAGCCCACTAGAACGCCATTCACCACTTTGGAGGGATTATTACAAGTGTGAGGGAAAAACTCAAGGGAAATCAATAAGGCTGAAAATCCCAATTGATAACCTGAGGATAAAAAACCCTCGATGAAAGGAACTCTCCCAGTGACCCGATCCCAAGGTAATTGACCTAGACATGACTCATGCAGACCTATTACATTATTAACCCACGCAGGGGTGCGGAAATTCCAGTTACAAAAAGAAGTGCTAGGGCCAAACATGCCCTATAGAACCAAAAGTCTTCAACAATGCATCATCTGATGATGCATCTCTTCATGGCACATGGGGTTGACCACCTGTGTTGGAGAGGCGGTCAACAGGAGGTCTCATCACGATTCGACCTATCACGTCATGAATATCTAGTGGTATGACATTGCCATCATCTGGTCACCAAACCAAGGTAATGGCTCTCAGTTGCATGGCTGAGAGAAAGGGGGCCTCATCATGAGCCAACCTTCTCATTTTCACTAGGTGTTTGTGGGTGACATTGCCATTATCTGATCACCACTCCAGGGCAGTGACCTTTAACCTCTTCTTAAAATTATGAAAGAATAAAAGAATGACAATGAATGGACTTGGAAAAAGTGCATTGCGGAGGAAGGTACCACACGTCCTCTACAAAGGAACCCATGAATGAGACACTACGACCCCTTGTATGTAATGAGCCCTATGCCCATTGAGTCTTGACCCCAACCACTTCATCCACTTTACATGGCTTAGAGAGGGATCTCTTGGAAACTCTCCTTGACCTGAGGCAAGATCTACCCAATATGTCACCTCATCCACCCTCCCATATTCAAACTTGACAAGTCGCATAGTGTCTTTGAGCATTTAATTGTTTGATATAGTGATCTTTGATGCACATGCTTAGGTGGCTCATTTATTGATTGGATTCACTTATCATGATGTTATTGTTATCCCCTAGCCTAGGGATAACTAAAGAGATTATGTCTCGAGGCCCATAGGTCCTAGACATGGAGTACTGAGAGCCATATTGACTTGAGCCTGGCCCTGGAGGGCCCATCTTTCTTCTTCAGCGCCTCTACCTTGTCAGCAACAACAACATCCATCCCATCGGCCTGGTCCTTCAGCGGCAGTGGGTCCTGTTCCATGAGGTAATGAGTCCAGGTATTATGGTATGTGTCACTCTGATTCTCAAAACATTTGAATATGTGCATTTAATTCTTTTTACTTCTAATGTGTGCTTGGACCTTATGCCTTTCCACTTGTCCACACCTGGGGGTAATGACAGGATGCCCTAGCAAGTTGGTTTCCATAGGGTTTGAGTTGCTATTGGGTGGGTTCATGAAAGGTCATCGTCCGTTCCCACCATACTTACCACTTTTCATCTTCTTCCCTCTCATCTATCCCATACATTGGTTCGAGCACTCGGTTTGCCAAGCTAGCAAAGGGTTGTACCTTACCTTGTGGGAAGAAGGGCCTAAAGGCCCATGGGGTAAAAGTAGCTGGAAAAAGATAAAATCCAAAAGAACAAAACCTTCGGATGCTTCGCCCAGGGATCCCTGAGAAAGCAATAAAAGGCTTCTTAGCAAGAAACAGAGGGACCCATAAAATAATAAAATCAAGACCTAGTTGGAGGATAGGGGTCTCATCATGAGCTAGCCTATTAGGTCCATGGGCATGTAGCGACATGACACTACCATTCAGTTGGTCACCATGCCAGGGTAGTGGCTCTTGGTGGCATATCCAAGAGAAAGGGGGTCTCATCACGAGCTAACCTTCTCATCTCTGTGAAATGCTTGTGGTTAACATTGTCACCACTGGTCACCACACCAGGGCAGTGTCCCCTAATTAGTCTCTTGAAAGAAAAAGAAATAAGATAAAAAGATAAAAGACATTGAATGGGCTTGGAAACATTTGCATCCATGACAAGGTGCAATTCACCCTCTTCAGAGGCACCCATAGGTAAGCCATACATTCCCCTGTCATCACTGCACCCATTGCTCAAACATCCCTCACCACCTCATCCACTTACATGGCCTGGATTTGTCTTCACCTGGAAACATCCCACGTCCAATGAGAATTAGCCCAATAGGACCTCATGACGTCCTCTCCAACATGGCTTGTAGAATAACATAACGTCTTTGAGCACTTGTCTGGGAAAAGGGGGTTTTATGTACATGTTTAATAAACTTGATTATTAGATGTGATTGACATTGCTATGATCCCTGTGACTTATGAGCCCACGGAGGGCGTACTTGTTGTTGTTGCAGGGCCACACCCGACAAACAGGTACACATGGGGAGATGATTAGTTCAGATCTCCATAGGGCTAAAAGCCAACCAGATGGATGCTGAGAGCCCAACCAGGGGCAGAAACAGGACAGAGGTTTGCACCAGAGAGAGAGGAGGACGTTCCACCAGAGACAGCCTGGCAGGGTCTTGCCCTCCCACTATGATGTAGGCCTTGGAAGGCTCATGATGTCACCCAACGTTTGATGGACACTTTGGAGGCAGTTGTGTGCCAAGTGGCACGTGTGGCTTGATCCAAGGGCCTTGGGAGGCCGAACGTTTTGCTCCTGGAGGCCAACGTTTCACCAGAGAGGCCTAACGTCACCCTAAAAGGGCATGACGTCACCATTTCTGCTTGATTTAGGGTTTTAATTTGTCATTTAATGTAAAAACTGGATATTACATGTAAACTGGTCATGTCGGCCTTTTTGACCTAATTCTAGTCGTTGTAACTGTATAAATAAGGGATTTTCCCTTGTATTATTTCATCATCTTTCACTCACACTTAGTGAAGTCTGAAATTTGCGCCCTAATTAAGGTTACTTGGCTGAAGTTTAGTGCGCACTTCTTGAAGGAGGCTTATTTTGGAGTATTTTGACAATTTTCTTGGTGGAAGTGTTCAACTAGGCTATATGCTAGATGATTCTTGGTGAATGTAAGTAAATTTTTTGCAATTCTTCTTCATTGAATGGTTATGGTTGTATTTATCTCGCATTTATACTAAGATTACGAAATTGCTAGCTTAAAACCCTAGGAGGCTAAAGCACATGTTATTGTCCTTGCCTTAATAACTTTCACCTACTAGATTATGCTAGAAAACAGATTTTCTTGAAGCTTTTTGCTAAGGGCCTTGCCCTTGCAACACTCTAGAACCTTTTGCTTCATCTAAGCCCTCATATGTTTTATCTTTGAGCTAAAGAAGGAGGAAAACTACTAGGGCCTAGGGTTACCTACTTCCTAGTAGCCATTTTCCCCCTATGGTTTGGTGATTGAAACCTTGGGCTACAAACACTTCAATTATTGACTCCTCTTGTCTCTAGTTCTCTTATTATCATTTGTTCCTTCAAGATTTGCCGTTGCCTAAAATGACTCCATTTACCCTAAAAAGTACTGATCTTGGCCTTACAATTGAGTGATTGACAAAAACTACTATCAAAACCTTTACCTTAAGCTCTCTACTAACTACTCCTAACCTTAGAATAGTCTAATCTACTAACCTATTTGCTGTTGTTACTAAACTAAGCTACAACCATCTATTGCAGTATTAAAAGCACATAAAAGCAATTATAAAGTTGATTTATACACTGCTTGATTTGCTTCTGACAAATGCTAGTACTTTGCTATTTTTGAGTAATTATTCTTGGTCATTGTGAAGCCATTTTAAGGGATTTATTGTGAAACAATTATCTCATAAACATTGCTGCTATAAAATTCTGTTTGCTTCATCATATATCAACTATTGCTTTTATTGATAAAGTCCATGGTTTTATGAAGTACTAACAAGAAATTGTACTTGCAAAAGATATCTTTTCTTGTTTCTTTGTTCCAGGACGGTACATCTTAATACTTCATTACTTCATTGGTTAAAAACCTGGGACTTTTTGATCAATGTGACTTGTGAGAGGGGATATTTTCATAGATACTTTAACCTTTTCCTTCTCAAACCCCCATGTCACCGGGGACGTCTCCCCTCGGCCATCAACCCTAAATAGAAAGAGGTATCCTGTTGAGGTGACAGTGATAGGATAACCTCCCGTTACACCAATTTGCCTTCCCTTAACCTTTTCCTTTGGAATAAGTACAAATTGTGCGATAACAGTTATGACTTGATATCCTTGGAGGGCGTGCTCATTTGTCTTTGCAGGACTTAGTTGGTGGACATTTTTGGGAGAACAAGCCTAGCTTGGGCTTCCATGGGGCTACAAGCCCATAGGTTGGATGCCATGGAGCCACATGCCGAATGAGAAAGATCAAACTTAGAAGGCCTTGAGGATGACTTGGATGACATAGCCTAGCCCCCACATGCCAAACATTTTACCTAGGAGAGGAAAAACGTCACTCCTAGAGGCATGGGTTAGGGCTTGGTGATGAGGTGCCACTCATTGAAACATGGGCGTTTTGAGGAGAAGGTCTTCACCATGAAGAGATTGTCTAGATGCTTGACATGTGGCCTTTGGAGGCCTACCCATGCTTCTCCAACACCAATGACTTCTTCCAAGTGGAAAAACGTTCCCTAAAGGGGAGACGTCCATGTAAAATTAGGGTTTATTTGTGCAAAAGTGAAACTTTAATGAATTGTTTAATATTACTTTGTTAAAGGGGGCAAGATTAGGGTTGTTGACCCCTAGTCTTGTGGTTTACCCCTTAAGTTATGGACAAGTCACCTTGGTGACATTTTGTATAAATAAGAGATAATAAGATCTCATTTTAACATTACTCTCCCTCATTGTGAGAAGTATTGGTCTGAAATTTTCGCTACCTTTGGCAAATTTGTCTCTCTTGGGTCATGTTTATGGTTATCTCTTGATGTTATGGTTGATGGAAGTGATGCGCTAACCTTGGAAGGCTTATCTCTTGCTATTGTGGTGGATTATCTTGGCATTTTTCCTTGAATTTGTACAGTTTTTACTTTCATGCTATCATTTGTTTCATGTCAAGGTTATTGTACTAGGAGCTAGGTGGGAAGTATAAGGGCATACACCTCCACCATAGTCTTAATCATTTTATGCTTCATGTTATTGGTTAAACAAGGGTTTGCTAAGAGAAGTATAAGGGCATACACCCTCTTAGCTTAAACCCTAGTTAGAGAAACTTGCCTTGGGGAGTAAGAGGGTTTACACCCCCAAGGAGGTAGCTTCTCTAGCTCTTTCTTTCCATGACCGCATTAACCCAATAATTAAGAGCACTAGTCATTTATTATTGAATTGGAGAAATAAAATATTGCATTGGGAAATGTGATTTTTTGTCAATTTTACTTCTTGCAAAGTGGATTGTATTCCTTGTGCCTTGGGCACCTCACAACCACTAGGACTTCCCCATCAAGGGGCCACTTCTTGCTGCTGTTACAAAATTACATCTTCAGCCATTAGGGCTGCAGAAACCCTAACTCATTTGCTTGAATAACTCTCTTATCAACCATTGGATTTTGCTCAAACTTTGCATACTTATTCTTCTTGGTCTGGCGCACCTTTTGACAAATTTTGAGGAGTTTTCATGTGCTGATTTTCTTGCTGTAATACATTGAATGTTACAGCCATAAGGCTGATATAACTTGCTGCAGATAAGTGTTTACAACAACCTTATCTTTTTATGCTAGAATATTAACTTCAATCTTGAGTTTAGCTAGTCATTAACTAATCTTTCTCTTGTATTTTCTACTTGATCTCTAACATTTATTGAACAAATTATAGTACCATATTATTGCTGATATATATTGTTATCTATTGCTGCAAATTAGAGACAACAAGCTTAACTTGCTGATCCAACTAACATACATCATTGCAAAGTGTTTTTTCTTATGTTTCGGGTAGGTATTCCACCGTTTACAGGTTACTCAACATACTTGGAAACCCTTGGACCTTCCCAAGACTTCATTCCACACATTTCACTCCACTTAGACTTGACCTGTAGGGGCTCCACTTCCATCTCTATCCATATCCATCTCATTCCCCCTAGGGTCACCGGGATCGCCTCCCTAGAGTGACATAGTCACCCTTGAAGTGTGGGACCTACATCGAGGTGACATTGGGTGTAGGATTTCCACGTTGTAGCACTTGCTTTGTGGTTGGGTCGGGCTTTTCCCAACCTACAACTTGCGCTATAACATTTTGGCACTGCTGCTGGGGAAGATTTTGAATCTTCTTCGTACCCTAACGACACATTGGTAAGCTATCCCAAAGCCTTTCCCTTAGCCTGCCTGGCGACTCCACCTAAGGGATGTTCCCTTTCCCTTTTCCTTGATGAACTCATCTTGAAACTCATCTGGTGACTCGACCTTCCCAGAATTCTTCTTTCCCCAAACCTTTTCCCCCTGGAAGGTTCAAGCCTTCTAAGGTTTACCAAAGAAGGCCTCCTCTCAAGTCTCCCGTTGCTAAAACCCTTTTCCATAATACCCTCCCTCTTGTTCTAATGGCTCGCCCTTGGGAAAGGGACCTCTACAAACCCCTTAACATGGCTAATATCCATGGTTACCCTAACAAAATGCCAACAAAAGTCAACAAGTGGTTGCCAAAGTTCCCAGGAAACAATGTGATAATTGCTGAAGACCACATTTATGTCATGGGCCGAAACATGGACATTGTAGGTATTGATCATGAAGATGTGGCCATGAGGTTATTTGCTTCATCATTGACTGAAGAAGCCCTTGATTGGTTCAAAGGACTCCCTGATAATCATATCATGTCCTATGATGCTTTTTCCAACTTATTCAAGAGCAGATGGTCGAAAAAGGCAGATGGTGGGACACTTGGGACTTAGCTTAATCAAATAAAGAAAAAAGAGAATGAAACAATAAAGGAATTCATTTCCAGATTTGACAGGTTGTACAATCAAATTCCAACAGATTATATTCCTACGACATTATCATTTCGTCTCCTTTACATGAATTCTTTTGAAGGGTAGTTTCGATACTTCTCAAAGATAAAAATCCCACATCATTGGCAGAGGCTAAAGAGTTCAATATTGACGTTGAAGAGAATCTCCCTGATTAAAAAACATAACCTTCTCAGTAACCTCGTACTAAGACAAAAACAAGGACGAAGGTTTCCAACAACAATGTTCCTGTTCCGATTGCTCTCCTGACTCAGAAGATAGACCAAATGAATACTCAGTTTGTTCAGTTGAAGAATCAACTTATGAACCGTATGACTACAGTGGAAAGAAATCAATTTGCTCCCAGACCTCAGTTTACCAGACAATAGAGAGATGCCATCGGTTGGAAACCAAGACCTCAACAAGAGGCAAAGGCCCTGATATCCCCTATCCTAAGGATAACTAAGCAGATTATGTCTCGAGGCCCACAGGTCCTAGATATGGAGTATTGAGAGCCATATTGACTTGAGCTTGGCCCTGGAGGTCCCATTCTTTCTTCTTCAGCGCTTTCATTCTGTCAGCAGCAACAACATCCATCCCATCGGCCTGGCTTTGAAGTAGCAGTGGGTCTTGCTCCATGAGGTAATGAGTCTGGGTATCATGGTATGTGTCACTCTGATTCTCAAAGCATTTGAATATGTGCATTTAATTTTCTTTTTCTTCATGAAGTTTGCTTGGACATTATGCCTTTTAACTTGTCCATACCTGGGGGGGATGACAGAATGCCCTAGCAAATTGTTTCCCTTAGGAGTGAGTTTCCATTGGGTGGGTTTATGAAAGGTCATCATCCATTCCTTCTATACTTATTACTTTTCATTATCTTCCCTCTCATCTATACCCTACATTGGTTCGGGCATTGGGTTTGCCAAGCTTGTAAGGGTTGTACCTTGTCTTGTGGGAAGAAGGGGCTAAAGGCCCAGAGGGTAAAAGTAGTTGGAAAAAGTTAAAAGCCAAAGATCAAACCTTGAGATGCTTCGCCTAGGGATCCCCGAGAAAGCAATAAAAGGCTTCTCAGCAAAAAGAAGGGACCCATAAAATAAAGATAAAACTCAAGATCTAGTTGGTGGATAGGGGTTCTCATCACGAGCCAGCCTATTAGGTCCATGGGCATGTAGCGGTATGACACTACTATTCATCTGGTCACCACACCAGGGTAGTGGCTCTTGGTGGCATAGCCAAGAGAAACGAGGTCTCATCACGATCCAACCTTCTCATCTCCGTGAAATGCTTGTGGGTAATGCTGTCACCATTGGTCACCATGCCAGGGCAGTGTCCCCCAACTATTCTCTTGAAAGGAAAAACAATAAGATAAAGAGTAAAAAGGCATTGAATGGGCTAGGAAACAATTGCATCCATGACAAGGTGCAACTCACCCTCTTTAGAGGCACCCACAGGTAAGACCTACATTTCCCTGTCATCACTGCACCCCTTGCCCAAACATCCCCAACCAGGGGTAGACATATACCAGAGGCTTGCATCGGAGAAAAAGAAAGGCGTCCACCAGAGGCACCTTGGCAGACCTGGACCCAGGGAAGCCTTGCCTTCCCCCCTGAACATTGGCCTTGGGAGGCCCATGACGTCACCCTTGTGACCCTTGACGTCACCCAACGTCAGATGGACATGATGGAGGCATTTGTTTGCCAAGTGGCACGTGTGGCATGATCCAGAGGCCTTGGGAGGCCTAACGTTTTGCCCATGGAGGCCAACGTCTCACTTATGAGGTCCAACGTCACCCTAGGAGGGCATGACGTCACCTCTTTTGCACATTTTAGGGTTTAATTTGTTAATTTTATGTAAAAAACTGGATTTTTGATGTAACTGGCCATGTCGGCCTTTTTTGATCTAATTTGTAATTAAAGGTCATTTGAATTGTATAAATTAGGGAAAAATCCCTTGTATTTTTGATCATCTTTCACTCACACAAGTGTGAGGTCTGAAATTCAGCCTCTTTTAAGGCTTATTGGCTGAACTAAGTGGTGCGCAACTCTTGGAGGGAGCTTTTATTATGATTTTTGGCATTTTCATGGTGGAAAGTCTTCAACCAGGGATTATGACTAGATTTTTCTTGGTGAATGTAAGTGGAAATATAGAATTCTTCTTTCTTTGAATGATTATGGTATCTTTTACTTTGCATTTATTAAAATTATGAAATTGCTAGTCTGAAACCCTAGGAGAATAAGCACATGTTATTGTCCTTCTCTCAACAACTATCCACCTACTTGATTTTGCTAGAAGACATCTCCATTGAAGCATATGCTAGAGCCTTACCTTTGTAACACTCTAACACCATTGCTTCATTAAGCTTTTATTTATCTCAAACTTGAGCTAAAGAAGAAGGAAAACCGCTAGGGCCTAGGATTACCTACTTCCTAGTAGCCGTTTTCCTTCTAGGGTTTTGGATGATTGAGGCCTTGGGTTACCAACACCTCAACCATCCTCCCTCTTGTCTTTAGTTCACATACTATCATTTGTTTCCTTCAAGATTGCTGCTGCAAAAGTGACCCCATTAACCCTAAAGACACTGGTTTATACCTTACATTTGATTGATTGATGAAAACAACCCTCAAACCATCTACTTCAAGCTCTTTGCTAACCATTCCTAACCTTATATTAGACTAACTTACTAACATTCTTGCGGCTGTTACAAAAGTAAGCTACATCCATATATAACAGCAGTAAAAGCTCCTAAAAGCAAGTGTTAAAGTTGATTTTACATAGCCTTCTTTGCTTCTGACAAATGCTAGCATATTGCCAATTCTAGGTCATCATTTTGGGTCATTATTGAAGCTTGTTTAAGGCATAATTGTGAAGCTATCATTATATATACATTGCTGTTATAAATTTCTGTTTGCTTCATTTTGTATATCAACTTATTGCTTTTATTGAAATTCCAAGGTTTTACGAAGCACTAATATCAATTGTTACTTGCAAATAGTATTTTATTGTTGTCTTGTTTTAGGCAAGTACACTTAAGCAAATCTTTGCTTCATCTTTTTAAACCTTTGGGACTTTTTGATCAGTGTGACTTGTGAGAGGGGAAGAACTTTTCTTGACACTATTACCTTTGCCTTCTCAAACCCCCAAGGTCACCGAGGACATCTCCCTTGGGATTTCACCCCTAAAGAGAAAGAGGTGTCTTATTTAGGTGACAGTGATATGACAACCTCATGTTACACCAATTTATTGTTCACTTGCCTTTGGCTTTTGGGCAAGTACAAATTGTGCGATAACATTTTGGCGTCGTTGCCGGGGAACACTAAGTCAATTCTCCTCAAAGACGACACTTTTCGGTAAGCCATTCCTCAAAAGCCTTTACTTTACAAAGCTTACCTAGCGACTCCACCGAGGGTGATCCTCTCATCCCTTTGATAGTTTCAAGAAAATTATCCGGTGACTCCACTAATGACAAAGCCAACCACGACTTCTCAATGGGATCCGGGAAATTTCAAACCCTTAGACATGAGTAAAATCCTGGGATAGCCTCGACAAATGCGCCCGAAGTACGAAAAATGGCTCCCTAGATTCACTGGGAGTTAGAGCCGACTATCACATGTGTGATTTTTGGGCTTTCTTTCAACTCCACCCTATTAGTGATGATGCTGAAGATTTGGCAATGAAACTCTTCTCTGCCACTCTTCATGGCAATACTAGGAAATGGTATGACGACGTCCCTGATGCTAACATCACATCTATGGACTAGTTGGAAGAAAACTTTCTGAAGACATCCGAATGCTACTAAAAAGACTTGAGCAAATAAAACAAACTGAGAATGAGACTGTCGGTGAATTCCAGGATAGGTTTGGGAACTTGCTATATCAAATTCCTAGAAGCCATCATCCCGGAGACAAGTGCCTCGTTTATCTCTATACCAATGCACTCTTAGTGCATTTAGGGTTTCCCCTTGGTAAAAAGGTCCCCAAAACGCTCCATGAAGCTCATAACATGGCTATTGATAGCAATGTTTTAAAAACCGAAACCGGTATCTGAACCGGTCGAGGGTCCAACCTGAACCGGAACTGGAACCGGTAATGAACCGATCGAACCGGTTTTAAAAAAAAATACATAAAATATTTAAATTTTAACGAAAAAAAATATTTTTAAGATTTTAAATCATGTTTCCAAAGCATTAGAGACAATTAGAGACAACATATCCAAACTATGCTCATGAATATATCAAAACGACACCAAGTGCAATACATATCTAGAGATCAGAACATAAATACATAATCAATGAGGCTGTAAATGGCCTCTACAACATCAAATAACATACTAAGTTAGAGTCACTGATACTATAGGTGGGAATGCCAATGAAAAATACAAAATAGCCATAGGGTAGATACTAGAACCGTAGATGGAAGAATCTCATAGCTCATGAGTCGTGAATGTCAGTAGTCCTCCATGTCATACTCATCAAGATTGGCATCACTACCACTACTCTCTCCTCCATCCTCATCCTCCTCCTCCCCTATATCCAATGCAATCCGTGCATTTGTTGATGTGGACTCTGGAGGATGATCCCTCAAGAGGATCACCATCATCAAAAGTGACCGGCTCTAGCCCTAGTTCATTAAGGTCCAAGTTGTCTAATGCCAACTCAACACTGTTGTTCAAACCCTTATCATCAGAAAACACATCCCACATCTTTGTCTTTCTCTTCAACCACTCTTCTCTCTGCTTGTATATAAGACAGAGGTTGGTGTGCACATACACTACTAAGTCACCGGACACGGCGACAAACTATAAAGAGAAGAGTTCAATAGAAGAGTTTATACTTGAGTGAAGGGTACATTTTTACTGGGGTCATGAAAAAAGAGTTCAACAATCAATGCCACCAACATCGAGGTACATAAAGGGCT
>JZKD02S1781231.1:1055954-1067233 GCA_000966675.3 Picea glauca | reverse complement strand
TCTCCATATGAAGTCCAATGAGGTTGGAACCACTCTCAAACATCCTGAAACAATTAATGGTAATGTTAAAAATTTAAGTAAAAGGATGAAAATGAAAGATAAAGGAGAATGTAAATTTAAGTAAAAGGATGAAAATGAAAGATAAAGGAGAATGTCACTTTTACTTACCATTAATTACTAGGGTGGGTGAAATGGAGGGGGTGGGGACCTCTTTAAATAACATTAATAAGGCAAAATAACCCTCAGTTGCACACCAAAACACCTTACAACTTCAACTTGTATGAGAAAACATGAGCCAAGTACTTCTCTGTTACTTAGGTTTTAGGTTTTAGGGGGTTTTAGGTTTCTGGGACTAAACCGACCAGTTTATGATCAAACCGGCCGGTTTATGACCAAACCGACCGGTTTGGTTTATTAACCAGTTTGAACCGGTCGACCATCAAACCGGTCAAACCAACCGGTTCCGGTTCCGGTTCAACGGTTTTTAAAACACTGATTGATATTGAGGCAAATATCTCCTTGTCCAAGGAAGGACACCTCTTTACCCTAGATACTCTTGGTTTGGAGAGATTAGTTTCCCTTAAAAACTTTACTGATAACTTCCAAGAAAGAAGGGAAAAGGACATTGATCAACAAGGGGGTCAGGAGAAAGGTCTTAGTGAGGATTTCCAGACATAGTTGAAGAACCAGAGCTCGAATATTAAACACGATGATGAAGTATTTATGTATGCTCCCCCCTCTGATGAAGCCATTCAAGAACCTATTCCCTCTGCACAAGAAGAACAGGATGAGGTTTGTCACTTTCCTTTTCAAATTTTTGATGATCTTGTTCTGTAATTCATAAACGAAAGAAGAAGGGGAACCCTTGGACAAGACAAATCCTCCTTATTATGAAGTTGAAGAGACAAGTCATGAAGACGAAACAATGATGCATGCTGTTCCATTTGATGAAGTTGTCCAAGTCCTCAAAGCTCCTGCAGAAGAAGAAGTAAACGCAGTAAGTTATTTTCCTTTTCAAGAGACTGATGATGCCTTATTTTATGATTTGGAAAGTGAAGACATAGCTTTCCGAGAGAATGATCCTTATGATAATGTCTCCCAGGTCCCTTTGACTATTTTATCTCGATATATCACTAAAGGTGTAGTTGGGAAGCATGTCCCTTGTCTTGAGTTTTCTCCGACGCAAAGATTACTTTTAGAATTCAAGGGTAGGTTGAATACCTCAAGAAGAAGTTTGTTATCTCAATCTTTCAATCTTCCCTTAAGAAATTGTTAGTCATCTCCTAGGTTCTTGCTAGTCCCTTCCCAGACCTCAGATTGTAAAGACGTCCAAGGTAGCCAACCTTTAGACTCTTTGAGTCGGTCTATTGAACCTTTGATTTTTCACGATCCCTTTCTGAGATGGATTGAGCACTTTCCTAAAGGTGTGAATTGGCATGATTTTGTCCCTCCCTCCCGCCTCCATGAGCTAGGCTTTACAATTTCTGATGGTACAATACATTTTCTAACTCATGTTATTTTTTTGCTTGACTTATCATTGTTTTGGTTTATGATGAAGCACAAAGGCAGGTATTATGAGACATTGCTAGGATGGTTTCACTGGCTATTTGACTACACCTAGCATTCAACCAATAGGTAAGTAGAGGTAGGTAGGTAGGCATTTGCATTCATTGTATATACCATCTGCATATCATGCTAGAGTAGTGTAGTTGTAGTTGTATTTCCATTCGTATAAATGATTGCTTACTTGTATTTCATTTTATCATATATGAGCCAGGGGTGATATCACCACCCCAAATGATTACTGATCGTTTCTGTTGAGATCTAGCACGTCATAGGTCATACCAGAGATGTTGAGGTTTTCATGCGCTCTACAATGAGCACATGTCCTTGAGTTGGAGCCAGATGTTATCCCCTATCTTGGGGATAACTAAGGAGATTATGTCTCGAGGCCCACAGGTCCTAGACATGGAGTACCAAGATCCATATTGACATGAGCTTAGCCCTGGTGGGCCCATCCTTTCTTCTTCAACGCCTTCATTCTGTCAGCAGTAGCAACATCCATCCCATCGGCTTGGTTCTGAAGTAGCAGTGGGTCTTGCTCCATGAGGTAATGAGTCCAGGTATCATGGTATGTATCACTCTGATTCTCAAAGCATTTGAATATGTGCATTTAATTCTCTTTTGCTTCATGACGTTTGCTTGGACATTATGCCTTTTAACTTGTCCATACCTGGGGGGGATGATAGAATGCCCTAGCAAGTTGTTTCCCTTAGGAGTGAGTTGCCAATGGGTGGGTTTATGAAAGGTCATCGTCCATTCCTTCCATACTTATCACTTTTCATCATCTTCCCTCTCATCTATCCCCTACATTGGTTCGGGCATTGGGTTTGCCAAGCTAGTAAGGGTTGTACCTTGCCTTGTGGGAAGAAGGGGCTAAAGGCCCAGAGGGTAAAAGTAGCTAGAAAAAGTTAAAAGCCAAAGATCAAACCTTGAGATGCTTCACCCAGGGATCCCCGAGAAAGCAATAAAAGGCTTCTCAGCAGGAAAAGAGGGGACCCATAAACTAAAGATAAACCTCAAGATCTAGTTGGTGGATAAGGGTCTCATCACGAGCTAGCCTATTAGGTCCATGGGCATGTAGCGGTATGACACTACTATTCATCTGGTCACCACACCAGGGTAGTGGCTCTTGGTGGCATAGCCAAGAGAAAAGGGGTCTCATCACGAGCCAACCTTCTCATCTTCGTGAAATGCTTGTGGGTAACGCTATCACCACTGGTCACCATGCCAGGGCAGTGTCCCCCGGTTATTCTCTTGAAAGAAAAAGCAATAAGATAAAAAGTAAAAAGACATTGAATGGGCTAGGAAACAATTGCATCCTGACAAGGTGCAACTCACCCTCTTCAGAGGCACCCACAGGCAAGACCTACATTTCCCTGTCATCAGTGCACCCCTTGCCCAAACATCCCCCGCAACATCTCATGCACTTACATGACCTAGATTGGTTTTCACCTAGAAACACCCCACACCTAAGAAGAGTTAGCCCAATAGGATGTCTTGGAACCCTCTCCAAACTTGGCTTGTAGAATAGCATAATGTCTTTGAGCACCTGTCTGGGAAAAGGGGGGTTTTATGCACATGTTTGGGTAACTTGATTATTAGATGTGATTGACATTGTTATGATCCCTGTGACTTATGAGCCCATGGAGGGCGTACTTGTTGCTGTAGGACCATGCCCGACGGACAAGTACATATGGGGAGATGATTAGCTCAGACTTCCATAGGGCTAAAAGCCCACCAGATGGATGTTGAGACCCCAGCTAGGGGTAGACAAATACCAGAGGCTTGCACTGGAGAAAAAGAAGGGTGTTCCACCAGAGGCACCTTGGCAAGCCTTGACCTAGGGGAGCCTTGCCTTCCCCCCTGAACGTTGGCCTTGGGAGGACCATGACGTCACCCTTGTGACCCTTGACGTTACCCAGCATTAGATGGACATGATGGAGGCAGTTGTGTGCCAAGTGGCACGTGTGGCATGATCCAAAGGCCTTGGGAGGCTAACGTTTTGCTCATGGAGGCCAACGTCACCCTAGGAGGGCATGACGTCAGCTCTTTTGCACATTTTAGGGTTTAATTTGTTAATTTTATGTAAAAAACTGGATTTTTGATGTAACTGGCCATGTCTGCCTTTTTTGACCTAATTTGTAATTAAAGGTCATTTGAATTGTATAACTAAGGGAAAAATCGGTTGTATTTTTGATCTTTCACTCACACAAGTGTGAGGTTTGAAATTCAGACTCTTTTAAGGCTTATTGGCTGAACTAAGTCGTGCACAACTCTTGGAGGGAGCTTTTATTGGTGATTTTTGGCATTTTCATGGTGGAAAGTCTTCAACTAGGGCTTATGACTAGATTATTCTTGGTGAATGTAAGTGGAAATCTGCAATTCTTCTTTCTTTGAATGGGTATGGTATCTTTTACTTTACATTTATTAAGATTATGAAATTGCTAGTGTGAAACCCTAGGAGAATAAGCACATGTTATTGTCCTTTCAATAACTATCCACTCACTTGATTTTGCTAGAAGACACCTCCATTGAAGCATATGCTAGAGCCCTACCTTTGTAGCACTCTAACACCATTACTTCATTAAGCTTTTATTTATCTCAAACTTGAGCTAAAGAAGAAGGAAAACAACTTGGGCCTAGGGTTACCTACTTCCTAGTAGCCGTTTTCCTTCTAGGGTTTTGGATGATTGAGGCCTTGGGTTACCAACACCTCAACCATCCTCCCTCTTGTCTTTAGTTCACATACTATCATTTGTTTCCTTCAAGATTGCTGCTGCAAAAGTGACTCCATTAACCCTAAAGGCATTGGTTTATACCTTACATTTGATTGATTGATGAAAACTGTTGATGAATGCAGCTATGTGAGACATTCTCCAGCTTACAAACCTGTGAGGTGTGGATCATTGCAGCTATGAGAAGTCTTTCTCTCAGCTTACAAACCTGAGAGAAAGCCCCTAAGAAGGGTACGTGGTTCCTGCCTGAGACGGAGTTAGGAACGTAGAGATGACCTCCTCCATTCAGAGAGTGAGAAGAACTGCAGATGATTATCTGGTGGAAAGGCAATCTGTTGAGTTAGGACGTGCTTGTCGCTGAGCAAAAGGTGAACGTATGAAATCCCAAAAGTGCTGGGCACATCGTCATGTGAACACAAATGAAGATGATGTGATAGCCTCCTTTGAGCAACAAAGTTGATGAGAAGACTCCAGATGATTCTCTTGTCGGTGGCAGTGGGAAAGCAGATTTGTAGAGTGGACGTGCTTGTGGACGAGCACAGGTGAACGTGTGAAGACTTGATTCTTCTGTGTAACGCAGTGAATCAGAGCTATGACATCCCTATGGATGTGCCCCTAGTGGATGAGCACTAGTGGGTGTATTAGATCCTTTGCTATATACTGTTCAAGAGTCAGACCTACCTGTAACCCTAATTGTTACGTAAAGGGTACAGGTCGGCCCCATCTTAATATGTTTAATAATAAATGTAAAAGATAATTAATATTAATATTAATATTAATTATTATAATAATAGTAATAAATAATAATAATAAAAATTATATTGTGACTTAGAGAGGTCGACCCTGTTGAGCCAATAGATGCCTTTGTTGATTGGACAAGTCTAATATAAGTAAGGGACGATTCTCCATTGTGGAATCATATCTTTCTTGTGAGTTTGGAAATTTCCGCAAACACTTCTACTTGGGAAAAAGGTGCGCACCTCTCTTGGGCGCTAGTCTTGTAGGGCTTAAACACCCTCTTGTGTTCTAAGTCATTCTTGGTGGTGAAAGGTCTTTCTCTTGAAGAATATAGCAAAGGATTTGGCTGGGTTTTCTTCCCTTGTTGAGAAGGGTTTCCTAGGATACTTCTTGTGTTCTTGTGCATGGTGTTTCTTCTTGTGATCTTGGTTTCTGCAACATTCTTGTTTATGGTTAAGACATGATGAAATTGAAATGAACTACATGCTTAACCTAGCTTATTGAAAAATCAACATGGTATCGGAGCATAGGTCTTGAAGATCTCATTGCACAAGCATTTTCCAGCTCCTTCTCTCTCTCATTTGTAGAAATCATACGACCCTCCTAGGGTTTCCAAAAAATCCGTATGACCTCTTTTTTTGAGAGCTTTTCACTACTCAAAACTTGGGCGCTTGGGCTGAAAAAGATATAGAATGGTACGACCTCCTTCAGCGTACCTCCAACAAGTCTCAGATTTAAATTCTAGGCATTTTCAAAATTTGACCCTAAGGGTTTCGTCAAATTTCTGCAGAAAATTCTGAATTGTATTTCTGAGAATTTCTTGAAGAAGCTCCTCAACTTACCAAGGCTATCATATTTATTTAAAGGCTTATTGTTGGCAGTCATAAGCCCAACAAAACCTAGAAGTGCTAGCCTAGCCTAGCCGTTAGGTTTTCTAGCCTAGTTGACAAGGGCTTGTGAAGATGAGCAAATTCATGATGGGAAGCAAGCTCAGTACAAAACTCCAAAGCAATGAAGACATCAACATCTGAACACTCTTAGGTATGGTTCCTATCAACAATACCTGGCTAATTGACAGTGGTGCCTCCAGGCACATGACCGGTATTAGAAATCATCTATCACACTTCGTTGAGAAAGAGACACATCTACATGTTGTCCTTGGAGATGATGCTAGATATAATGTGAGAGGGGTTGGAACTTCTACTCTCCAACTAGATTCAGAAATGTAGCTTAAACTAGAAGAAGTTCTATATGTACTTGGAATGAAGAGAAATCTTGTCTCTATTTCAGCCCTTGAAGACAAAGGTTACAAAATTATCTTCTCAGAAGGAAGAGTTCTTGCATGGCACAAAGACTCTCATATCAGCTCTTCCAAAGTAATTGGTGTCAGAGAAAACAGCTTGTACAAATTGACCATCAAACCAGTTCAAGCCTTATCACATGACACTATCAACTTGAGTGAGTTATGGCATAGAAGACTTGCTCACATTCATTATTGAGCTCTTCCAGCTCTAAGGAAAATGGTAACAGGTCTACCAGAGATCCAGATTCAGCATGAAGGTGTTTGCAAAGGTTGTGTTGCCGTCCTAATGCACACTTGCAAACGTGAGATAAGTCCTGCTCACTTAGTGTGCCCTCGGAGACACAATGTCTAGGTTCCAAGCCCACACTGTCACCTTGACTGGAACCTCTTCCGTCTAGGCTTACTCCTAGGGAAGCCAAGGGGGGTAATCCCTAAGTTGCTAAGTTAATTTTAAGGTTATGTGTTCTAGGAGTTAATTTCAATCGATTAGAGGCTAAGGGGAAAACTAGCCTAATATGACAAGCAGCAATGCAAGTGCAAGTCTAAGTCTAAATGAGAGGCAACCCTTTCCCTAAGTCAACTAAAGACTAGTGCCTAAGGTTGGGCAAGTGGGGTCAACTATGTTTCAAGGGTGGTTTATTACAACAAGTATTACAATAAAATCCAAACTAAACTACCCCAAACCAAGATTAGAATTATACAACAAAAGTAATTAAGTGTTAGGAAGTTTATACAAGATTTACAAGTTATCTACCAAGACACGTAAAATAAATACAAGATATACAAATGTGGCAAGATATACAAGGGATAAAAGATACAAGCAATTCACCCTAAGCCAAGCATGCCCCAAGTGGCACTTACTCCACTTGGAATGCCTTCACTGGCAACTAACCACTCAAGCACTTAAGGATCAAAGCAAGTGATGCCTCCCCAAGTGGGATACTCAATCACTTACTTTATCCACACCACAACAACAATTGATCAACAAGATGTTCAATATGATAATCAAATAATCACACCAGCATGAAAGATAAAGACAAATAGTTGCAAATAAGAGATATGGCAATGAAATTATCACAAGTAATGTTGGCCTATCAATACATCTACTTCCCAAAACATATACAAGTGATCTATGCAACTAATGTACTTTCTTAAGTATTTTATTTCCCACCCCCTAAGCTAGATGTGTGTCTCAACTTCTAATTCCACCAAATAACTGCCCGGTGCTCAAGATACTGGGGCTACGAGTCCCCAGCCTAGCTTCCAAGGTCAGCCCGTCGCCACTGCAAGTAAGAAGTAGTCCAGACACGGGATCTCCCCAACGAAATCATGGGACGGTCCCCCGCCACTTCCGCCGGATTGTCCTTCAAACCCGTTTTAGATGGTGAAAGGAGTTGTTAAAGACCCCTAAAATGTTGCTAAGAGTTGTTATGACCCTCGGGTGGGTCTTTAAAGTGTGTTGGGTGTATTTTATAAAGTTTTAGACACTTTTATTTTCAGTTTTTAGCGAATGGCCGTGAGCAAATGTATGAGAAAAAGAGTGCTTGAAAAGACAAGATTATACCATCATCAACATATAAGATATAGCATAAAGATAGCACAATGTTTAAACCATCTAAACTAACATCACATGAAAAGTACTTGTTAGATATTGAGAAGTTAAACCATTTACCATCACATGTAAAATGCTAGCAATAGAAAAGAGATATAAGACTTTAAAGTACTTAGATGATTAAACCATAAGTGTGTGAGATGATATAAGGTGCTTGCAATATGTGTTGAGAGTGTGAGAGCTTAAAAATTAAATGAGCTAAGCCTTTAGTATGAGTGTCTAAACCATCACATCTAAAACATAAACATTACTATCACATGTGTGTTAAACCATGAGCAATTAAACTTTAAACATGTGAAATGTTAAACCATAAAAACATGTGATATGCCAAAGTGAGTGTGTAATGTGCAAGTGTTAAAATATTTAGGGGGCCGTGAGCATCAATATGTGAATGGGCCGTGGGCAATGTATATCAAACCATAAGCATTAAACCCTTAAACACCTACTCATATGTATGTGAAGATTAAGTGTTGAAATATGATCTAGGCCGCGAGCAAAGTGAGCAAGTTTAGGCTAGGCCGTGAGCCTAATTCAAGTGTGTGAGCCATGAGCAATTACACCATTAACCACATGAAACATTAAACCAAAATGTGTGTGTTGTGTGCCCAAAGTCACCACTAGGCCGTGAGCTAAGTGTAGCTAGGCCGTGAGCACTTGTGAGTGAGGCCGTGGGCTCAAGCAACAGCCAGGCCGTGAGCAATAGGTGATCTAGAATGTGCTCAAAATGATAACATCAAATCTAAAATGCTATGCTAAGTTATAAGATGAAAATAGCTTTCTAAAATCAAATGAACTTAGCCAATAAAGAAACCTTTAGATCATCAACAATTCATATGCATTTAAGAATAGCTAGATAACTTAAAAGACAATAGATCTAAAGCATGTAATCACATTCAAGCTATCTAACCATTAAGCAATGAGATATAAGAGCATATGAGATATTTAGAAAGAAACCAACTTGCAAATGAAAGACTATCCAAGATATTATCAACTCATAAGCATTAGAAAACCATCACAAGTTGAGTTCCCTTAAGCCAAGGCGATTTTGGGGATGACTCCCCCAAGATGCCGGCAAGTGAAGTTAACACTACTAAAATGAACTTGCACATAAAAGGAGGGCTTTGAGTCTTATGTCCTTCACATACATGAAGAGACTAGACAGGCTGCTGGCCTACTCCTCAGGCAAGAACCATTTTAGTATTGCCAACAAACATTAGGTTTATTTTAGAAATGAAAGAAAAGGAAACACCACTACTAAGGCCAAGGTGGTGGTAAGCCTTCTGGTATTGGCCAAAGAGGGTAGCTGATTTATACAATAAACAATGAATGAAATATAAGCTAATCTAAGTTATATGGACAAAAGAACAACTACCCTAAAGTTAGATTGATTTTATGAGCTCAAATGACTTAGAAAAACTTCAAAAATTTAGAGAAGAGAGATAGAGAAGAGGAGAGATGTTACCCAAACCAAAGAATAGCAAGTTTGAAAGCCTCCTAGGTGTTGTATGCAACTTATACCCTTAGAATATGTCGCTGTCCTGCCAAAACAACAAGCAAAAGCTTGCTAGAAATGCTGCAAAACACCAAGAATATTTCCAGCAAGGTATTATATAAAAATTGAAATTTTTGACCTATCTATAAGCTAGAATGCTACAGAAAATGATAATGAATGAAAGCAAGATATCAGATCTAAAAGAACAGCTTGGAGTTTATGCAGGAAGTGGTTGTAATATGCTTCTAAAAGACTCCTCCACTCCACAACCTGTGAGACAACCTGTAACTCAAACACAAAGTAGATCTATAGCAGCATAGTATCGTGGTTAGTATTAAAAATCTGAACTAATTCATGATCCAAATCCAACCAATCAAATACATAAACCATCAACACTAATGTCTATTTGATTTACCCTAGTAAACTAATTTACCAAGGAATGCTAGCATATAGAAAAACAAGATGAGAAAGAAACAATATCACCTCATGTGATCTTGATCACTAGACTAATCTATGAGATCCAAAATGTCCTCCAAAGCTTTCTTTATTCATCCAAAATGGTAGAACCTTGGGCAACTAATTGCTCCAAGCATTCCAAGAGAAAATGAATGAGTGGAAGATGGCAAGAGCAAGAAAGATGGCAAGAATTCGGTAGCATAACAATAGCTCAAAGAATGGTGAGGAAAAAGTGAGGGAGAGGCTTCTCTTTATACCTCTAGAGGTCAAGAGAGAGGGTTTAGATGAATGCGAAGTGTTAGAACTTGAGCAAGAGAGTGAATCCCAAGAGAGGGGGCGCCCCACTTAGGGTTTGAGCATTGGAATGAAGAGAAAGTGAGGTGTAAGTGTGGGATTGGTTGAATAACCACCTAGGGGGTGCGCATTAGGTCATAGAGGAAGACCCAAATGCTAAAAATAGCATTTGGTTAAGGTTTGGGTAAGTTGTAACAACTTCCCAACCAAAGGGGGCGCACCATGCATGAGGGGCGTGAGGTTTAGTGAGGGTAGAGTATGGGTTAGTCTAGGTAAAGGGTTAGTTTAGGGTTTTAGCATTCCTAGGGGGGCGCTCCACATGTGTGGAGTGTCCTTTCAAGTTCCCAAGGAGAGATTTGGGGGATTTATTTAGTTGAGGGTCGAATTTCCCCTTAGGGCAAGGGAAAAAAGGGTGAAAAAGTGAATTAATAGGTTGAATTAAGTTGGGAAAATGTTGGGATGGGTTTGGGTAGGTTAGGAGGGTCTTAACTTGCCACTTTCCACCTTACACTCACTCACAAACTCAAAAATTACAATGTTTTTGTGACATTTTAATAATATCACCTCAACAATTAAAATTGCTGTTTTTGCCCTAACTGACTCTAAGTGGACTAAGACATAGTAAATTTAGTCCGACTGAGCTGAAACTTGGTCCATGGGTGTAGGGAGTGCTATTCCATTCATTTTGAGCACAAATACCCCTATCTTTCTCCCAAAGACGAAGTTTTTACAATGTTTAGCTCAAAAGATAATTAATTAATTAAATTTTAAAAATTTAATTAATTAAAAAAAACTATTCTAGACTCGACGAAATTCCGCGAAACTTCAGACACTGTCTACCATGGTCATTTACAATATCCCTAAAAGGTTACCAAGTGAATGAGACCACCAGAGCGCCTTCCACCACTTTGGAGGAAGTCATGTGGAGGGAAAAACTCAAGGGAAGTCGGCCAGGAGCTTGTCTGGTCGACAACCTGAGGATAAAAAACCCTCGATGAAAGGAACTCCCCTGATGACACATCCAAGGTACCTGACCTAACTATGATCCATGCAGACATTATTACATTATAAACCCACGCAGGGGTG
>JZKD02S1781231.1:1035048-1048467 GCA_000966675.3 Picea glauca | reverse complement strand
GAAACCCTAACTAACCTAGCGTCTAACCCTAGCTAATTTTGAACTAACCCTAATAAGGTGACGTCTTGCTGATTTCAACTTGTGTTTGGATAGAAAAGTGCGGCCTAGTCACCTTGTCATAGCCATAGAGGTTTTACAAGTTTTCATTGGTTGAATTTGACAAAACGTCCACTTCTTGGCTAGCTAACCCTAAAAACTGCAGACAACAAAATTTACATAGGTGACGTCACATGTTTAGACCTTTTTTTTGTACCTGCAACGTTGTGATACTTGTCATCTACTTTGATAGGTTTTGAGCCATTGATAACATCTATAAGCTTGTTTGGTAAAACGTTGTGCTCTTTCCTTTTCAAAATAACTTATTGATAGGGCTGACGTCATCTACATTGCAACAACAATATATATGACGCAACAACATTATATGTGTGAGCTAATTTGAGATATTAATTGCATTGACATTTAATACAAGGATTTAATTGTGAACGTTGAATGCTTTTATCTCTCATGCATTTATTGAAGAAGTGATATTAGTCATTGGTCTTTGTTTTAGCAATCATTGACTTCGTCAATAATAGCATTTAATCATTGCTCATATGTACATTTGAAGATAGTCATTGATTTTGAGGTACTAACCCACTGCAAGCACATATTCTAGTTTTATCTGTCTTGTCTCGCAAACAGGTGCCATCCAGTGGAAGACATTCTTCTTGACTATCTCATCTTTGGCAGTAATCTGTAAAGGGAACTTATCACTTTGATCCATTATACCTTTAGCCCTTCTAAAACCCAGATTACATAGGGATGTCTCCCTTGGACCAACCATCCTAAATAGAAAGATCTCCCCATCGAGGTGACAGTGGGTGGGGAAGCTCCTGTTACGCCGGTTTCAAGCCTTGACTCAAGCTCCTTAAACCTTTCCTACAAACCGTGCGATAACACTACCAAATTTGAAATGAAGGATTTGGGCCAAATGCATTATTTCTTGGGACTCGAAGTATGGCAGAGATTAGATGAGATTTTCCTAAAATGAAAAATCTCATGTATGCAGATTGAAGAAAGCCCTATACGGTCTAAAACAAGCACCACGTGCTTGGTATGAGAAAATGGATGGTTTCCTGATGAGTTTGGATTTCTACAAAAGCACAACCGACCCAAACCTATTATCACATTGATGGCAATGAGTGTTTGATTCTAGTTCTATATGTGGATGATCTTTTCATCACCAGTTCAGAGAGACTCATTGCTGAATACAAGCAGGCATTAACTACCAAATTTGAAATGAAGGATTTGGGCCAAATGCATTATTTCTTGGGACTCGAAGTATGGCAGAGATTAGATGAGATTTTCCTAAGTCAACGAAAATATACTTTGGAGATACTGAAAAGATTCAAAATGACAGATTGTAAATCCATGCCTACTCCAATGGTGATGGACTTAAAGAAGATGAATGACATTGATTCAGGAGACATAGATCCACATTTATATCGACAACTTATTGGATCTTTGATGTATCTGGTTAACACCAGACCAAACATTTGCTATGCAGTAAATGTGCTTAGCCAGTTTATGAGCCAACCAAAACATAGACATTGGATAGCTGCAAAACACGTATTGAGATACTTACAAGGCACAATTGGTTATGGCCTAAGATATGCAACCAATGTGGACCTAAGTCTGGAAGGATATGCCGATACAGATTGGGCAGGAAGTGCAGTAGACAGAAAGAGTACCTCAGGTAGCTTCTTCACCCTAGGATCATCCATGGCTTCCTAGTGCAACAAAAAACAAAGCTCAGTGGCTTTGAGTACAACTGAGGCATAATACATTGCACTGAGTGTGGCAGTTCGTGAAGCTGTATGGCTTCATAAACTTTTGACAGACTTGTTCGATCATGAGATGGATCGGACGACTATTCATTGTGACAACCAGAGCTGTGTAAAGCTCTCTGAGAATCCAGTATTTCATGACAAATCAAAACATATTGAAATCAAGTATCACTATATCAGAGACATGGTGCAAAGGAAGACAATTCATGTACAATATCTTTCTACTCATGAACAAATTGCAGATATCTTCACTAAACCACTTGCCAAGACAAAGTTCGAGTATTTCCGTGAGAAACTTGGTCTGATGGAAAATGCCTCCCTAGCTGAGAGGGAGTGTTGATGAATGCAGCTATGTGAGACATTCTCCAACTTACAAACCTGTGAGGTGTGGATCATTGAAGCTATGTGAAATCTTTCTCTCAGCTTACAAACCTGAGAGAAAGCCCCTAAGAAGGGTACGTGGTTCCTGCCTGAGACAGAGTTAGGAACGTAGAGATGACCTCCTCCATTCAGAGAGTGAGAAGAACTCCAGATGATTATCCGATGGAAAAGCGATCTGTTGAGTTAGGACATGCCTGTGGCTGAGCACAAGGTGAACATGTGAAATCCTAAAAGTGCTGGGCACATCGTCATGTGAACATAAATGAAGATGATGTGATAGCCTCCTCTGAGCAGCAGAGTTGACGAGAAGACTCCAGATGATTCTCCTGTCAGTGGTAGTGGGAAAGCAGATCTGTAGAGTGGACGTGCCTGTGGATGAGCACAGGTGAACATGTGAAGACCTGGTTCTTCTGTGTAATGCAGTGAATCAGAGCTATGACATCCCTATGGATGTGCCCCTAGTGGATGGGCACTAGTGGGTGTATCGGATCCTTTGCTATATACTGTTCAAGAGTCAAACCTACCTGTAACCCTAATTGTTATGTAAAGGGTACAGGTCGGCCCCACCTTAATATGTTTAATAATAAATGTAAAAGATAATTAATATTAATATTAATTATTATAATAATAATAATAATAAATTATATTGTGACTTGGAGAGGTCGGCCCTGTTGAGCCAATAGACGCCTTTGTTGATTGGACAAGTCTAATATAAGTAAGGGATGATTCTCCATTGTGGAATCATATCTTTCTTGTGAGTTTAGAAATTTCAGCAAACACTTCTACTTAAGAAAAAGGTGCGCACCTCACTTGGGCGCTAGTCTTCTAGTGCTTAAGCACCCTCTTGTGTGCTAAGTCATTCTTGGTGGTGAAAGGTCTTTCTCTTGAAGAATATAGCAAAGGATTTGTCTGGGTCTTCTTCCTTTATTGAGAAGGGTTTCCCAGGATACTTCTTGTATTCTTGTGCATGGTGTTTCTTCTTGTGATCTTGGTTGCTGCAACATTCTTGTTTATGGTTAAGACATGATGAAATTGAAATGAACTACATGCTTAACCTAGCTTATTGAAAAATCAACAAAAACAACCCTCAAACCATCTACTTCAAGCTCTTTGCTAACCATTCCTAACCTTAGATTAGACTAACTTACTAACATTCTTGTTGTTGTTATAAAAGGAAGCTAGAACCATATATTACAGCAGTAAAAGCTCCTAAAAGCAAGTGTTAAAGTTGATTTTACGTAGCTTTTTTTGCCTCTGACAAATGCTAGCATATTGCCAATTCCATGTCATCATTTTGGGTCATTATTGAAGCTTGTTTAAGGCATAACTGTGAAGCTATCATTATATATACATTGCTGTTATAAATTTCTGTTTGCTTCATTTTGTATATCAACTTATTGCTTTTACTGAAAGTCCAAGATTTTACGAAGCACTAATATCAATTGTTACTTGCAAATAGTATTTTCTTGTTGTCTTGTTCTGGGCAGGTACACTTAAGCAAATCTTTGCTTCATCTTATTAAACGTTTGGGACTTTCTGATCAGTGTGACTTGTGAGAGGAGAAGAAATTTTCTTGAAACTATTACCTTTGCCTTCTCAAACCCCTAGGTCACTGGGGACGTCTCCCTTGGGCTTTCACCCCTAAAGAGAAAGAGGTGTCTTATTTAGGTGATAGTGATAGGACAACCTCCTGTTATGCCAATTTATTGTTCACTTGCCTTTGGCTTTTGGGCAAGTACAAATTGTGCGATAACAGGCCCCAGATACTTTGAAACATGTTGGGACAATTGACATAGAAGCTTGGTGTCTCCCATGCCAAGAACCCCACAGGGAAGAGGAGTGCCCCCAACGAGATGAAGATTATCTTGAAGATATAAACTTCATGATTTGCAATTTCAACGATGAACAGGTTACCCAAGAACAGATCAATGAAGCCAGAAGAATAGGAGAAAGAGAGGGGAGACTTCGGGCCTTAAGTAAATTGATAGATGATCAGAAGAATGAATTAAGGAGGAGGGAAATTCTAACCTACAGAAGAAAAAATTCTTCAGCCCCTTCATCACAGCCTAATACTCCTCTTCCATTAACAAAAAAGGTGGCTCCAACGCCGGTATGTGAGTTGCTTCCTAAGCCAACTTCTCCAGATGACATTCAATTGAATATAGATGCTGCAAGCATGTTTGGAAAACTGAATATGACGGTCCCGATGACAGAGATGTGTAAGATCCCTTCTGTGAAAAGGGAAATTTGAAAATCTTACACGTGCCAACCAAGAAGGAGGAGCCTCCCATGATCTTGAACATTGCGTACCTCAATCGACCAAAGGACAAGAACCCTCATTTCTATCTTTCATTAGGCATGAATGACCTTTGGTTGAACAACTGCATGCTTGATTCAGGGGCCTCAACAAATGTCATGTAATTGAAGGTGATGAAACAACTTGGTTTGAAGACAACCCGACCTTATGGCAATGTTTGTGGTATTGATTCAAGAAGAGTTGAGGTATTGGGGGTGTGTGAAGACGTTGAGGTATTTTTGATAGATTTTCCACATATCAACATCCTCATGGACATGTTGGTGATCAATGTTCCGAATGCCTGCGGAATGCTCTTGTCGAGGACCTGGTCCTCATCCCTTGAAGATTTCCTTAGCATGAACCTTACACATGCATATATTACCATGGGCGATGGCATGCATGAGATCTTACATAACAGGGAAAGGAAAAATACACATGTGATGGATTTGAGGGGCCCTAACTATCTCAGTGAACACTACTATGATATGCCTCCACAAGTTATTGAGTATGATCCATCTGAGTTACCCTTCATGCAGGAAGATTCCATAGAGATGTTTCTTCCATGGAAAGATAAGAAGAAGACTGCAATGTATCATGGGAAGTAGCTAGGGTCTATTCATATTATGCAAGAAGAAGATGGGAAACATGAGGAAATCGTCAAAGAGACAGTCCACATAGAGCCTCCATACGATGAGAACACACCTTGCATCGATTTCAATGAAGGAAGTCTTGTGCTCATGTGGGACAAAAAAAAGGGCAAGCCCATATATGACCAAAAGGACAACAATTCATGGCTTGGTCCTTTTATCATCAGGAAGAGGTCTGACAAAGAATGGTACTATCTGATAGCATTAGATGGGAGGAAGATGCCACTACCGGTAGATGGGTCTCTTCTCCAACTTCACATTAAGGTCACATGACTTCTTTAGGGCCCATGCCCCAGGTAAGTAGGTAAGTCATTTTTGATTCCCTGCATTTGCATCTTGATTGCTCATATTGGTTTAGATGCATTTCATTTTCATTTTTCTCTACATGCATATTGATTTCATGCTTAGTTTAGAAATTTTTGAAAAAATGTCATTTTTTTTTTCTAGCTTAGTTGGTTTTGATTATGATCATATGAGAGCAAGGATGAGTAGGCCATCCTGCACTTGACAGTTTGATGTTTCCTTGCAGGCACAGGTTTACTAGGAGATGTTGCGGTTCTCATGCACTCTACGATGAGCACATGTCCCCAAGTAGGAGCCATATGTTATCTCCATTTTGTGGATAACTAAGGAGATTATGTCTTGAGGCCCTCAGGTTGCAGATATGGAGTGCTGAGAGACTACATGACCAACAACACCCTTTTGCACAGATGGAAAACCCACTCACCACCATAGATGGTCACAAACTTCCAAATGGAATCCACCGCATCAACTGGCTTCCAGAAGGCAGTGGGCCTTGCTCCATGAGGTACAAGTCAGTATTATGGTGAGCATCATTTCAATATTTAAGCCAGTTGAGTATGTTGTATCTTAGATTTCTCTAGATTTCATGATATATGCTTGGACATTATGCCTTTTTCCCTACTTCACCTTGGTGGTTGACATTGTGCCCTAGTAAGTGGTTTTCCTTGGGGATGGGTTTGCTACTAGGAACTTCCTTAAAGAGCCATCGTACTGTTCTCGACCATACTTACTGTTGACCGCCTACTCAACTAGGGGGTCAACTCCATGTACCATGAAGATATGCATCAACAGATGCAAACATGTCGAAGACTTTTTGGTTCTACAGGGCATTTTTTGCTCCAGCACACAGTTTTGTAAGCAGGATTACCGCACCCTTGCGTGGGTTAATATTTTAATAGGTCTACATGGATCATGGTCAGGTCAGTTGCCTTAGGATTTCTTCATTAGGGGAGTTCCCTTCACTGAGTGTTTTTTATCCTCGAGAGGTTAATGTGGTCTAACCAACCGGGTTAATCTCCCTTGAGTTTTTCACTCCCACTAGCAATAAATCCTCCAAAGTGGTGAAAGGTGTTCTAATAAAGTCATTCTTACGTAGCTAGTGATTAGGAATGTTGTAAATGACCATGTAAGATAGCACGCAAAATTTCGCGGAATTTCGTCGAGTCTAACTAGGTTTTTTTTAAGGTTGGGAATTAATTAATTCTGGATAATTAATGTAAAACTTAGGTCTCGGGACTTTTGATAGGGGTATTTGTACTCAAAAGAAAGACAATGAGACCCCCTACATTTGTGGAGCAAGTTTCAACTCAGCCGGACAAGTTTTGTTAGGGTTTTGTCCACTTAGGAGTTTTTTCAGAAAACGACGATTTTAATTGCCAAACCCAGGACATGGGAAAATGTAAATTTTGTCATAATGGACCAAAAAAGGTAAAGTAAAGGTGAAAGTTAATGAGAGGGACCCCACCTAACCCACCTAACCCATCCTAATCCATTCCTAGACCTTTACAACCCTTTACCCGCTTTTTTAATTAAATCCCAGTTAAAGATTACGTCCCCCATTTGGGTAATACGTCCCCACTCTTTGGATTTATTTGATATTTCTTTTAATTATTGGTTGAGGGCCCCTCCTCATGAGGTGCGCCCTTCCTCTAGCCTCTACGCCACTTAAGAGTGTGGTATCCACACTCCTTCCAAATTCCAACTCAAAGCTCACACTTTTCCCTCACTAAACCTCACACATTCCTCTTTACTCACGCTTTCTCTTTTGAATAAATTGGAAAGGGCACACGTAAAAGTGGAAACATCCAACTTCAAAGAGGAATTTGACCTTGAGGCTTCACGTGGGTCTTCCCTTTGACCAATACGTTTCCCATTGGTGGCCACCTCACCTCTCACTTGTCTTTTCTTACCAAATTCGCCTCCTCCCATAAGCCTACACCATCCTCCTTGAATCCTCACGCTTTTCTTGATAGCATACGCTTTCCTTATGGAATAAATTGGAAACATCAAGCATAAAATTGGAGTTTGCTTTCAAGGAAAGCGTGGACCTCCTCTCTTAGCCAATACGCCTCCCTCAAGTGGCCACCTTACCCTCCATCTCTCCGTACATGCTAATTTTGCCTCTACCCTAAAAGCTCACGCCACCTTCACTTGAGTTGTCAGTTGAGTTTGATCTTGACATTTGTCAAAGATCCAGAGGAGGTCTCTTGGTCCCTCATTGTTATAAATTAGACTCTCCTCTCCCTCATTCATTACCTTTCATTATTGTACTGTTATGCTACTATTTTCTCACCATTCCACTCTCTCTCTCTTTCTCATTACTATTCACATTGCTTCACTGGTTTTGGTTCTTGAAGAGCTTGAAGCAACTTTGTTGCTGCAACCTCTTCCCATTTGATAATAAAGAAACTGCTTTGGAGGACTCGGGGATTTCAAGATTTGCCTGGATGGTCCATGTATTCATGAGGTGAAATTGTTCTTTGCTTTCAGTATTTTGTGATCATTGAGTAGCATAGCTAAGGTATAACTTTGTTTGCTTGGCTAGGTGGAGTAAAACTTTGTTTGCTTGCCTATATGTGTTATATTCATGTTTAATACTAACTTTGTTGTATTATCCATGCATGCAATCCATTTATCTATTTGATCTCACGGTTTATTGAAGCTTGCAGGTTGCCTTGAAAAGAAGTTGTTGGGATAGCTTCAAGGATGAATCTACCCTCATCTTCACTTACACTTCACAAGCAACTTTCTCTTCTTCTTCCTCATTCTTTCATATTCAGATTTTAGTGGCTAACGTGCTTAGATAGGTCAGTTTAATCATATAAAATTTTGTTTTCTATATGTACGGAATTTCTGTTGAAACACGGGAATTTCATAACTTCTTTTGAGTGTGTTGCAGTACAAATCAGCAAACAATAGCTTGCTGATTTTTGCAGATTCTTACCAGGACAAGAGGGCATGCTACCCAGATTCGAGTACAACACACCTTTCCAGCACTCCTTCCAAGAGTGGTAACAATTCCTTCTTATTTCTCCTTCATTCTAAACATTGTACGCAAGCCCAAAGGAGCTGTACACAAGAGGCTTGCCTTCTTTCCCTTTCAGTGTTATTTTTGCAAGTTTTAATTAGATTTCTTTTACGTCTTTACTTCTTAGTTAGCTAGTTAGTTGTGATATCTACATGCATGATCAAATTTAAAATTATTTAGAGTAGATCACACACACGTAACTGATTAGCTTAGAGCCTGTGGAGGCATTGTAGATCTTTTGCTTTCATCTTCTTTTATCTTGCATGCAATCTTTAATTTCTTAAATTTTCACCTAACACACATGCATGCGTTAATTGGTTAATTCACTTTTCGATTCTGTCATCTACTTTACATGCAAACATTGACATCTTAAAGTCTTGATTTATCTTTTCCATTTTGCAAGTTACTTTTAGTTCATGTACTTTACATATGCAATTTAATAATCTAAGAACTTAATCATTAATTCCGGTTTTGGGTCCCCAAGGCCCTTTCTGGAACTTAAAATTTAAACTTGCAATCTGTGTTCAAAGGCTTCAGACTCCATATTATTCAATCATTCAGTTTTAGTACTTTGGCAACTTTTGAGCAAGCTACAAGCACTCAGACACACATTGCAATACTTAGCTCATAGGTCTAAAATAAATTAATTAGACTTAATAGGACACTATAACTCACCATCTTCGCTATTTAAAATGGGGTTGGAGGAAGACAACGGAAGGTGCTAGGTCAGGGACGGTCTCACGGCGTGCGACGTCCTTTTTGGGAGTACTCTGATCTTAGGGGTGACCTGTGAAGCTAGGGTAGGCCTCGTTGCCTCACTTCTTGAGCATCCAACAGTGACTTGGTAACTGGGGGAGGAGAGTTTTTGGGTTGACACCTAGATAGGGCTAAAATTAATCACACCTAACCTCATAGTTTAATCTTTGATCTACAACATCAACACTTTAATTTTATACTTGCAAGCACACGGAACTCATTGTCTTTTTATATCATGCAAGTTATCTTTTATGTGTTGTAGAATAATCGCCTAAGTGGTTACATCTTTTCATCTGGAGCACTTTACTTTTAAAGCTTTCATCTATATTTTCATCCCTGTATTTGTGGTGCGATCCTTTAAGAAGTGCGCATCCACCTGGAGGCATTCTCTTGATTGGGTCTTGAGTGCTTTGCGCCTTTTGGCCACTGAAAATCAGTCCAATAGAATTCTATTTGTTGTGAGCATGCTTGGCTTGATGTGTTGATGGTTGTTCATCTTTGAATATCTTCTTTTCCTGCACATTTCAAGCACTTGTTAGTATCTTGTATCTATTGTATCTAGCTTAGCCTTAATCTGTATATCTTAGGCTTTCTTTCTGTATCTTGTGTCTAATCTAGTTTAGCTTGTATATCTCATGTATTCTTTTGTATCTATCTGCATCTGTCTTGTTGTAATTTTGTAATCTTTGTAACTTGTAAATTATCTTGTAACGAACATCCCCTTAACTTAGTTGACCCCTTGCCCAATCTTAGGCACTAGTCTTAGTTGCCCTAGGAAAAGGTTTGACTTTCATACTTAGATAATTGCATCTTGCAGTTGCTGATTAACATCATAGGCTAGATTTCCCCTGACCTTTAAACAATTAAAACCAACTCCTAGAACATTAAACGTTAATTTCATCTAGTAACTAGGGTCCACCCCCCTTGGCTTCCCTAGGAGTTAACCTAGACAGAAGAGGTTCAAGTCAAAGTGACAGTGTGGACTTTGAACCTAGGCATTGTGTCTCTGAGGACACACTAAGTGAGTAGGACATAGCTCACGTTTGCAAGTGTGTATAAGGACGGAAACACTTACCACTTTCCATCATTTTTCCCCTCCATTTCCTTATCTCTTGAGATTTTAAGGTGTATTGACCCAAGAAGGGGTTGAAGGCCCAGAGGGATTGATGTTGGGTAAAAGATAAAAGCCTTGTATAAACCTTCCAGATGCTTCGCCCAGGGATCACCCAAGAAAGCAATAAAACACTTATCTTTGAGTAAAGGGGACCCACAATACAATAAAGAATGCTTAAAAGGTTAGTTGAAGGGTGGGAGGTCTCATCACGAGTCGACCTATCACATCCATGAATATCTAGTGGTATGACATTGCCATCATCTGGTCACCAAACCAGGGTAATGGCTCTCAGTTGCATGGCTGAGAGAGGGGGTCTTATCACGAGCCAACCTTCTCATTTACACTAGGTGTTTGTGGGTGACATTGCCATTATCTGGTCACCATGCCATGACAGTGACTTTCAACCTCTTCTTAAAATTATGAAAGAATAAAAGAATGACAATTAATGGGCTTGGAAAAGGTGCATTGCGGATGAAGGTACCACGCACCCTCTACAAAGGCACCCATGAATGAGACACTACGACCCCTTGTATGTCATGAGGCCTATGCCCATTGAGTCTTGACCCCAACCACTTCATCCACTTTACATGGCTTAGAGAGGGATATCTTGGAAACTCTCCTTGACCTAGGGCAAGATCTAACTAATAGGACACCTCGCCAACCCTCCCATATTCAAGCTTGAAAAGTCGCATAGTGTCTTTGAGCATTTAATTGTTTGATATAGTGATCTTTGATGCATTTGCTTAGATGGCTCATTTATTGATTGGATTCACTTATCATGATGTTATGACTTGAGATCCTTGGAGGGCGTGCTCATTTGTCTTTATAGGACCTAATTGGTGGACAATTTTGGGAGAAAAAACTTAGCTTGGGCTTCCATGGGGCTACAAGCCCACAGGTTAGATGCCAAGGAGCCACATGTCGGATGAGAAAGATCAAACTTGGAAGGCCTTGAGTATGACTTGGGTGACATAACCTAGCCCCCACATGCCAAACGTTTTTCCTAGGAGAGGTAAAACGTCACTCCTAGAGGCATGAAGTCACCTAGGGGGGTTAGGGCTTGGTGGTGAGGTGCCACTCATTGACACATGGACGTTTTGAGGAGAAGAAGGTCCTCACCATGAAGAGATTGTCTAGATGCTTGGCATGTGGCCTTTGGAGGCCTACCCATGTTTATTCAACACCAACGACTTCTTTCAAGTGGCAAAACGTCCCCTAAAGGGAAGACGCCCATGTAAAATTAGGGTTTATTTGTGCAAAAGTTAAACTTTAATGAATTGTTTAATATTACTTTGTTAAAGGGGGAAAGATTAGGGTTGTTGACCCCTAGTCTTGTGGTTTACCCCTTAATTTATGGATAAGTCACCTTGGTGACATTTTGTATAAACAAGAGATCATAAGATCTCATTTTAACATAACTCTCCCTCATTGTGAGAAGTATTGGTCTGAAATTTTTGCTACCTTTGGCAAAGTTGTCTCTCTTGGCTCATGTTTATAGTTATCTCTTGATGTCATGGTTGATGGAAGTGATGCGCTAGCCTTGGAAGGCTTATCTCTTGCTATTGCGGTGGATTATTTTGGCATTTTTCCTTGAATTGGTATGGTTTTTACTTTCATGCTATCGTTTGTTTCAAGTCAAGGTTATTGTGCTAAGAGCTAGATGGGAAGTATAAGGGCATACACCCCCACCATAATCTTCATCATTTTATGCTTCATGTTATTGGTTAAACAAGGGTTTGCTAAGAGAAGTGTAAGGGCATAGACCCTCTTAGCTTAAACCCTAGCTAGAGAAACTTGCCTTGGGGAGTAAGAGGGTTTACACCCCAAGGAGGTAGCTTCTCTAGCTCTTTCTTTGCATGACCCCATTAGCCCAATAATTAAGAGCACTAGTCATTATTATTGCATTGGAGAAATAAAATATTGCATTGGGAAACATGATTTTTTGTCAATTTTACTTCTTGCAAAGTGGATTGTATTCCTAGTGCCTTGGGCACCTCATAGCCACTAGGGCGTCCCCATCAAGGGGCCACTTCCTGCTGTTGTTATAAAATTACATCTTCATCCATTAGGGCTGTAGAAATCCTAACTCATTTGCTTGAATAACTCTCTTATCAACCATTGGATTTTGTTCAAAGTTTGCACACTTATTCTTCTGGGTCTAGCGCACTTATTGGCAAAGTTTGGGGAGTTTTCAGTGGCTGATTTTTTTGCTATAATACATTGAATGTTATAGCCATAAGACTGATATAATTTCTGCAGACAAGTGTTTACAACATCCTTATTTTTTTATGCTAGAATATTGGCTTTTCATCTTGAGTTTAGCTAGTCATTAACTAGTCTTTCTCTTGTATTTTCTACTTCATATCTAGCATTTATTGAGCAGCTTATAGTACCATATTATTGTTGATATATACTGTTATCTATTGTTGTAAATTAGGGACATCAATCTTAACTTGCTGATCCAACTAACATACATCATTGCAAAGTGGTTTTTCTTGTGTCTCGTGCAGGTATTCCACCGTTTACAGGTTACTCAACATACTTGGCAACCCTTGGACCTTTCCAAGACTTCATTCCACACATTTCGCTCCACTTACACTTGACCTCTAGGGGCTCCACTTCCATCTCTATCCATATCCATCTAATTCCCCCTAGGGTCGCCGAGATCGCCTCCCTAGAGTGACCTAGGCACCCTTGAAGTGCGAGACCTACATCGAGGTGACATTGGGTGTAGGGTTTCCAAGTTGTAGCACTTGCTTTGTGGTTGGGTCGGGCTTTGCCCAACCTACAACTTGTGCTATAATAGGGTGGATTGACCCCTTTACAAAGCAATTGTATTGTTCAAACCTTTGAAGATTTTACTATTGTTAGGATTGTTGACCGCTCGTTTAGCACGGAGGTCAACTCATATATAATGAAGATTATCTATGTCGAAGACAGCAGGGTTCTACTGGGTGTTTTTAAACACCAGCACTTATTTTTATGTAAACGGGATCTCCGCACCCCTGCGAGGGTAGCAGTGTAATAATGTCTGCATGGATCATCGTTAGGTCAGGTACCTTGGATGT
>JZKD02S1781231.1:964331-975214 GCA_000966675.3 Picea glauca | reverse complement strand
GCCAACCCATTATGTTCATGGGTACCTAGCAGTATGACATTGCCATTATCTGGTTACCACGCCAGGGCAGTGACCTTTGGTTGCATGGCCAAGGGAAAGGGGGTCTCATCATGAGACAACCTTATCATCTCTGTGAAAGTGCTTGTGGGTAACACTGTTAGCTCTGGTCACCACGCCAAGGCAGTGTCCTCTAGCTAGACCTTGAAATAAATTAAAAAAAGCAATAAAGAAAAGAAAGAATAAAGGCAATAAAGGGCTTGGAAAGAATTGCATCCATGACGGGTACAACTCACCTTCTACAAAGGCACCCACAGGTAATATAACCCTTGTCTTTCACTCTACCCGTATGTCTGGACATCCCTTGACCACATCACCTCGTGTTACATGGCTTAGATGATATCCTCTGGAAACTTTCCTTCTCCTATGGATGCTGGCCCAATAGAGCATTTTGTCTTTTTCTTCGGCTTTGTATAGTAGGTCATTGTAATGTCTTTGAGCTATTGGATGATATATCAAGGGTTTTATGCATGTATTTGATAAAATTAATGATGAAATGTGATTGACATTGCTATGATCCCTGTGACTAATGAGCCCATGGAGGGCGAAGTTTTTGATGTGCAGGACCATGCCCGACGGACAGGTACCAGTTGGACCAGTACACATGGGGAGATGATTAGTTCGGACCTCCATGGGGCTGAAGATCCCATCAGATGGTTGCTGGGACCCCATCAGGGGCAGAGACAGGACAATGATTAGATGAGCCTTTGCACATGAGAAGAAGAAGGACGTTCCACCCAGGACACTTTGGCTGAGCCCAGCCCAGGGGGGTTGAGCCATTTCAGATGGAACATTTTCCTTTTGATGGCCAGGATGTCACCAGGAGGCTTGGACGTCACCTTGAGTGTGTGGCAGTTTGATAGGACGACTGGCACGTGTGGCAGCTTGAAGGAGCCCAAAAAGGGTTAACGTTTGACTTCTGGATGCTGGACTAGCCCCAAAGGGGCCCAACATCTCCCTCAAAGGGGCTTGACGTCTCACTTTTTGCTCATTTATGTCATTTACTTAGCAATTAATGTAAAAACAATATAATTTTGGTTTGTAGCCTTGTCGGCTATTTTTAATGACCTAATTTTAATTAAAAGGTCATGATACACTATATATTGAGGATGTTTTTTCCCTCATTTTGATATAACACAACAACTCACATTTGTGAGGTTTGATTTTTGCGCCCTTATTGGGTATTTGGTCTTTTAAAGGAGGCACACTTGTTGATGGAAGGCTTTTCTTGGCATATTTTGGCATTTCTCTTTAGGAAGGTTTACAACTAGGGTTTGCACATGCTTTTCTTCATGATATGTAAGTGTTTTTCCTGCAAAAATTCTTGATTGAATGGTTGTAGGTTAGTATTCTTGCATTAACTTATAAATTTGCTGATTTTAAAACCCTAGGTGACAAGTACACAAGTAGGTCCTTGTCATATGTCCCTTTAGAGAGAATTCTTCAGCCATTGAGGAAGGAAGAAAGAGCCTAGCCTTTGCTACACTCTTCTTACTTCTTCCCTTGAGCTAGTTTTGATTTTAAAGGTTAAAAGGAGGGTGACATCCTAGCCCTAGGTTATCTACACCTAGGGCCGTCCATCTTTTAAGGTTTTAGTGATAGAGCCTTGCCATTACAACAGTCTCCTTCATTAAACCCTCTTGTTTCAATCTTTTCCTTTGCTAGCCGTTTTGCCAAGTTTGACCTAAAGAAGGAGGAAAGAGCACGAGGCCTTGCTTAAGAAACACCGGAGTGAGCCTCTTTCCCCTAGGGTTTTGATTCTAGGACCCTGCGATTGCAGCACTCTAGAACCCTTCCCTCTTGTCTTTAGCCTATTGCTCCTTCAACTTTGCGTCCTCTCCTTGAATGACTCCATATACCCTTAGGTACTGATCTTAGACACACAACGTTGAAGTCATAGTGTCCAAAACAACTCTCGAAACTTTAAATTTTGAAACCCTAACTAACCAAACTAACCCTAACTAGGCTGGCGTCACAGTTGGTTATCTCATCTTGACGCAACAAATGTTGATAATAAGCAATTAGATGATGGTTAAAGGCATTTATTGAGTAAATGATTGATTGGATATATTGTTTGCTGCATCATCCCAATAGTTATTGGTGAATTGATATTTTTACATTGCTGTATTGACAAAACGTTGATCTCATTATTATCTATTTTTTCATTACTTAAATATTATTGTCAGATAGTCACATGAAGTACTAACCCACTGAGTTATAGCCTGCATATATATATATATATATATATATTGTATTGTATTGTTGTTGTCTTGTTCCGGGTAGGTGTTTTCATTTGGGCATACACTTCATTTATTGGCTTATTAGCTGGACCTTCTGACCTTGGTGGTAACCTGTGAGGAGGACCTTTTCCCTTGACTCTTTTACTTTAGCCTCTTCAAAACCCCAGGTTACCGAGGACGTCTCCCCTGGGTTAACCTCCCTAAATAGAAAGAACTTCCCCATTGAGGTGACATTGGGTGGGGAAGGTTCTTGTTCTGCCAGTTTGGCCTTTATCCTTTAGCCTTCTTGACCTAGCTACAAACTGTGCGATAACAGGCACTAATTTAAGTTACAATGTATAGAAAGTAAATACAAGAATGCAAGCCTCAAGGGACTCCCGAGGGCTTGCTACAATGCTAGAATGATAAGAGAGAGGTTGGGAATTGTTACCCAACCAAGAGGAGGGCTCCTTGTGTTTTTTAGGGCTGAATTTTGGTAGCACTTCCCCTTGTACTGGCGAGAATCTGCAAAAAACAAATAGCTATTGCTTGCTGGAAGTGCTGCAAAACACACAAAAATGTTAAGAATTTTTTTTTTTTTACACAGAAATGTTCTGCATAAAAATTTCAGCAAATATAATATTTGAAGTGACCTATCCTAGAGTGTTAGCAAACCAAATAAACTGTATGATATGAACATAAAATGAAAAGATAAAAGAGAGGAGTTTCAAGTGTGTTGTGAAGGGAAACTTCTAGCTCAAAGCTAGCCTTGCAACCCTTGAGATATCCTGCAACTTGAAGAGAAAACTTGTGAGATAAGAGCAAACAATGAGTGAGATAGCTAAATAACACAAACTAATTTGTATTATCTACTACTCTACTCAAATAGATCTACAACTACACTATTGCAAAATCTTCCCAAGCAAACTAGTTTGCTTGGGAAATCTACTCTATCTCAAAGAAATGCTCCCAAAGACACAATATCACCTCCAATCCAAAGTGCACCAAGACAAAATCTCTAGCACACCAAAGTCCTCCAAAGCTCTTTTATATTAGCAAAGAAGGAAGTTGCAACAACTAATTGCTACAAGTTCCTCTCCAAAAGTGAGAGCAAGATGAATGAAGCAAGGTGGAAGAGATGAGAAGTGTGAGGAGAGAATTTCGCAGCATAACAATAGCTCAAGAGATGATAAGGAAATGAGGGTGAGAGGGCCTTCATTTATACTTGGAGAGGCAAAGTGACCCCTCTTTGATGAGATCCAAGTGTCAAACACCAAGCAAGTGAGAGGATCCCAAGGAGGGGGGCGCACCGCTTAGGGTTTGGGGATCGATTGATGAGTTGGATTGAGTGGGAGGGTGTGGGACATGGCTAAAGGATGAGGTGGAAGGCTAAGAAGGGCGCACCCATGGAGAGAGGGCCCCACACCTCAAGTAAATTGCTTTTCTAAGGATTTCTCAAGAGGGGGGGCGCAAATCCCCTAGGGGGGCGAATGGGTTTAAGTGAGTAATGTGTGTAGGGGGTGTGTAAAGGTTAGAAAGGGGTTTGGGTAGGTTAGAAATGGGTTTAATCATCATCTCCCACCTTTACTTTACTCATTTAGCTCATATTTACAAAAAATGACATTTTTACTATGTCATGATTTAGCAATTAAATTGTTGTTTTGACTGATTAAGACTCCCTATGGACAAACACATAGCAAAATTTGTCCAACTGAGCTGAAACTTGGTTCAAGGGTGTAGGGGGTCTCATTCCATTTCTTTTGAGCACAAATACCCCTAACAAAAGCCCAAGGACCTAGTTTTTACATTTTTTATCAAAAATAATTAAAATTTCCCAACCTTAGGCAATTTTAATAAATAAAAAAAAACCTATCTAGACTCGACGGAATTTCACAAAACTTTGAGAAATGTCTTACATGGTCATTTACATCATTCCTAAACACTAGCTACTAGAGGATGAAACCATTAGAATGCTTTTCACCACTTTGGAGGAATTATTGTGGGAGTGAAAAACTCAAAGGAAATTAATAAGGTTGGTTAGGACAAATTAATAACTTGAGGAAAAAAAACACTTAGTGAACGAGACTCCTCTAATGATGAAGTCCTAAGGTAACTGACCTAACTATGATCTATGCAGACCTATTACATTATCATCCCATGTAGGGGAGCGAAAATTTCAATTACAAAAATATGTGCTGAAGGCCAACACTGTCTTGTAGAACCGTGAATTGTCTGACTTGGTAGCATCTGATGATGCATATCTTCATGGTACATGGAGTTGACCCCCTAGTTGAATAGATGGTCAACATCTGGCTCCACATGGGGACGTGTGTTTGATCTTCACTTTTGGGAAGGAGAGCATACGAGAGTTCAACATCTACAAAACAAAGTGCTCACCAATACCCAACATAAATATACATATATATAACAAATGAAATGCTATAAAGAATAATCACGTAAAGAAATAACTATTGTACAACGATTACAAAATGAAACTATGATACAATAAAAAAACATCTAAGTACATAACTACACAATGAATGAAATAACACAAAACTGAAATAAGGAGAAGGGTTAGAGATACGTTACAATCATCCATGCAATGGATGGAATGAATCCACACATGTCTTAAACATCCTTGTCCAAGATGACTCACAGAAGACCCCTTCCCAAGTTTTATCAACTTGGAATTTTTTGTGAGAAAGAACGAACCAAGAATCATGCTCCTTCCTCTATTCAACCAAACATTGGAATATGACAAGCCGTATAAACTCTTAATACTTTGCTGCTCATGACTGTCAAGGTGGAAGGCCAACCAATACTCATAATGATATGTAACTGATAAATTGAAGTTGCCTTCTATTTTCCCATTATTCTGTACAAAGTCATCTTTTGGTTGAGAGGTTGAAAATGAACATATCAGAGGAACCACTGCAATGTCTTCCTCAATGTTGTCAAGGTTCTTCTTCAAAGAGATGGGTTCCTCGGGAGGATGGTGGGGACTTGAATTATCTAGATATTCAATAATTTCAAACTCAACATCCTTGATCTCCTCAAAATTAGTAACTAGCTCATCCATGGATTCATACGGAATTTCCCTATGAACTTCCTCATCTTTTTCATTGCGAAGCTCAAGTTCAAGGGGGTCCAGATATTCAATATAAGTCTCTATAAATTTAGCTTCCATGATTTCCAATTGATCTTCCATGGCCATAAACTATTCATCCATGGCCTAACAATCTTTAGCATGGGCATACTGCATGTTAAAAATGACTTCTTTAAGCTCCTCAATGGTATTTGGTGGAGCATCTATCTTTATATCTGAATTGATTGTTTTTATATCTGGAAGATTCTTCCTCTTCCATTTTTCCATAAAATCATCAACCAACTCATTGTAAACTTCATCCCGATCATCCCCAAATCTCTCCAAGAAGGCATGCAACAAATCCCGTATATTCTTAAATGTATTATCCTCAGAATCATGAAACCAATCATAAGCATAATCCTCGCAAAGAGTCATGACAAATAATGCCATTAAGACATCCTCATAAATAGGTGGGTCACACCATTCATCAATACATTGTGTGAAGGCCCTGATGTGAGCACTAGCATCACCATAATTATGAAATTCAGGCAAGTTATCAATAACATCTTCAGATATATCATGAGGGTAACCAACAAATCTTGAAAAATCAATAGGTTTTAAGAAGCAGCTCATTGAAGGAGAAAAATCTGGGACCCAAAAGATTACTAAGGATCCAACTAGAAGGGAAACATGCTAACTTCATCCACAAACTTTCTCAAGTTCAAGGATGAAGCAAAACAAGCCATGAGTTCCTTCTTGAAGAATACTTTGTCCAATTATTTTAATGTGGAGTCGCCAGATGACCAAGTTCATCAAACAAACAAGAGCATCAAACAAAGAAAAAACAAGAAGAAAAACAAAAGTTAGATTATTAAGTGAAACAAGAATTGGATATTAGTGAGTGCTTCTTTTCCAAGACTTTCAAGCAGCCTACAAGGATTGCTCCCTTGAACAGAAAGCAAACAAAAATAAACCAATCCAAGTTAAAAAATTTTATGGACAAAAGTTTATTACTTAGTTCTTAAAAAAAAGTTAAGTAAGTCCTTTAGATCAAGGATAAAAGGCTTATCCCCGACAACGGCGCCAAAGATGTTGCCGTCCTTATACACACTTGCAAACGTGAGCTAAGTCCTGCTCACTTAGTGCATCCTTGGAGGCACAATGCCTAGGTTCAAAGCCCATGCTGTGACTTTGACTTGAATCTCTTCGGTCTAGGCTTACTCCTAGGGAAACCAAGGGGGTAGACCCTAGTTACTAGATGAGATTAACATTTCATTCTAGGAATTGGTTTCAATTAGTTAAAAGGTTACGAGGAAAGATCTAGCCTATCATGCAAAGTCAACAATGCAATGTGCAACAATTCAATATAAAAAGCAAAGCCTTTTCCTAGGACAACTAAGACTAGTGCCTAAGATTGGGCAAGGGGTCAATTAGAGTTTTAGGGAGATAGATTTTACAAAGATTACACAATATTACAGACAAAGAAACTACTTCACAACAAGATTAGATACAAAGAGTTACAACTAAATACAAGATGAATAGATGATACAACTATAAGCAAAAGATACTAAACAAGATACAATACTAACCCAACTACTTGATTGTGCAGGAAAGGAAGATACTCAAATGGAAAGCATTTACCAACACAACATGCCTAGCATGCTCAACAATAGAGTGTCTCCAAAGGATGCGCAACTCTATTGTGACTGCTTTCAATGGCAACACAAGATACACAAAACCCAACAATGAAGTGCCTCCAAAGGATGCGCAACTTCAAGGAGGGCCAAACCAAATGATCAACACACAACTTGAAATGAGAATTGAAATGCCTAAAACAAGCCTCCAAGGGAAAAAGGGCGCAACTTAAGAACCACCTAGTTATCAATCCACAACATTAAAATAACTTGCATGAAAAGTAAATATGAATTGAGAGCTTGCAAGACTTAAATATAAACCATAAAATGAAAATGCCAAGTTGATTGCCCCAATGGTTAAATTGGATTAAGGATTGATTAAATTATTAAGTTGAAGGTTGAATCCAAACTAAGTGTCAAACCCAATACTCCCCCCACTTGTACCAAGTAGTTGTTGTGTGCTCACGAAGTATGGCAACAAGGCTTACCCTAGCTCCACAGGTCAACCCAAGGGAAAGAAGTACTCCGGAAAGGACGCTGAGCGCCACGAGACCGTCTCCGTCCTATCACCTTCTATTTCTTCCTTCAGTCCTCGTTTAAATGGCAAAGTTGAGTCAGTAATAGGTGTCCTATTAAGTCTAATTGATTTTAGGCCTATGGACTAAGTCAAAATGAGTTAAAAAGTGTGTTAAGGCAAGATATTGCTTGCCAAAAATTGTGTTCTTGGACAAAAACCGAAATTTAAATGCTTGCAAATATGAAGTTCTTGACCATGAGATAAAGCTTGAACTGGGAAGTAAATAACTTGAACAATTGCAGAAATGAAAAGTGATTGCCTTAAACCATTCACATGCCCATAATACTTGCAAAGATAAAAGATAAGTGGTTGAGAAATAAACCTTGAAAGTGAAAAGAGACTAAAGCATAAGATAGATTATTATCCCTCCATGGGCCTAAGCTAGCATTAGTATGTGTGATTTCTACTTCTAGATAATTTTAAATCATCAAACACATTAGAATCACAATACTAGATTAGCCATACGATTTTGAGGGTTGGCTAGGCCAACTTCACTCGAAGGTGTAGGCAACAATTAGAAAGTAAATGCTTTGAAGTAAAGAAACTAAAATAGACAAACCACTTACAATGGCACAAGGTGGAGGCAAGCCTTCCTATTTTGTGCCAAAGATGGTTGGAAAAGAATGAAAGCAAAAGTGAAACAACCTAGCCACACAATCTTGTTCTAATGACAAGTGGGGCAACAATAAAAATTGCAGAAAATTAGAAAGTGATCACAGCCTTACGATTTTGGGGGTTGGCTTAGCCAAACTCACACCAAGATGTGTACAGAAAGTAAATACAAGAATGCAAGTCTCAAGGGACTCCCGAGGACTTGCTACAATGCTAGAATGATAAGAGAGAGGTTGGGAATTGTTACCCAACCAAGAGGAGGGCTCCTTGTGTGTTTTAGGGCTGAATTATGGCAGCACTTCCCCTTGTACTGGCGAGAATATGCTACTGCTCCCATCTTGTTAGCAGAGTTCAGGAAGAGGAAGAACAAGGCAAAGAGGATGATATGATATTCAATGCGGGATCACATCATTCCCCACTTCACTGGGAAATCTTGGGCATATGAGATTTGGGCATCTCTATGTAAGCTTTATCAGAGCTCTAATGAGAATCGAAAGATGGTTCTTTATGATAGAATGAGGGGCATTCGCATGCTCAAGGATGAGTCGGTTACTTCTTTCCTTGGTTGTTACACCTAGATCAGAAACGAGCTTGGAGCTGTTAGAGAGGTGGTGGAACCAATTTCTATGGTGAGCACAGCCTTAGACAACTTTACCAAACCACGGGGTCTGTTGACCGCCCATTTAGCACCGATGGTCAACTCATGTGCCATGAAGAGATGCATCGTCAAATGCTCATGTTGTTGAAGACTTTGGTTCTATAGGGCATGTTTGGCCCCAACACTTATTTTTGTAATTGGAATTTCCGCACCCCTGCGTGGGTTAATAATGTAATAGGTCTGCATGAGTCATATCTAGGTCAGTTACCTTGGGATCAGTTCACTGGGAGAGTTCCTTTCACCGAGGGTTTTTTATTCTTAGCTTATCAGTTGGGCTTTTCAGCCTTATTGATTTCCCTTGAGTTTTTCCCTCACACTTGCAATAATTCCTCCAAAGTGGTGAACGACGTTCTAGTGGGCTTATGTTTTGGTAACTATTATAGGGAATCATTGTAAATGACCATGCAAGACATCTTAGAAAGTTTTGCGGAATTCCGTAGAGTCTAAGTCAGTTTTTTTAAATTAATTAATTTTTAATTAAATTTCCCTAAGTTTGGAGGTTTAATTATTTAATTAATTAATTATTTTTGAGCAATAATTGTAAAAACTAGGTCCTTGGACTTTTGATAGGGGTATTTGTGCTCAAAAGAGATGGAATAACACCCCCTACATCCATGGACCAAGTTTCAGCTCAGTCGAACAACTTTAGCCATAGGTTTGTCCACCCGGAGTGTCAGTCAGTCTAAAACAACAATTTTAATTTCTAAAGTGCAAACATGGCAAAATGTAAAAATTGTAATAATGAGTTAGAGGATGTGGAAAGGTGAAATGATGGTTAGAGAAAGACCCCTTAAGCATAACATGATCCTCCCAACCTTTTCCAACCTTGTCTAACCCTTTTCCACCTCTTCACACTTAAAAGTTATGCCCCCCTAGGGGGATTGACGTTTTTTTCTTGGTGGTGGATGTTGTGACTTAAATGGGCCCCCCTCTCATGAGTTATGACTCCCTTTAACCCCCACATCACCTCCTAGGGTGATCCCACTCCCTTTTTATCATTAAACCCCCTCCATTCCTTGCATTTCCCCCTTTTATTGCGTCGTCCAAGGAGAGTTACGCCCCCCTCTTGTGGATCTCTAATGAAAATTTGTTTTTAATTGTTGAGGCCTCTTCCTCTCCCTTGGCACGAATCCCATAGACTTCCCACACCTCTTTGCTTGATCCCAACATCTCCTACATTTTTCTACACCCTAGATCTAGATTTCAAACCCTAGATGGTGTGCCCTAGCCTTGAGATCTACTCTTATGCTTGGTGGTGGACACTTGGCATTGATCCAAGAGGAGTAGGTTTGCCTCTCCAAGTATAAATAGATCTCATTTCTCATTCCCAACTCACCATATCTTGAGTTATTGTTATGCTACTTGATTTTCAATTCTCTCTCTCTCTCTCTCCATTATTCCATTTTTCCATTCTATGCTCTTAGGGTTTTGGAGTATTTTCTCTCCAAGATCTATTTTCTTGAGTAATAATAAAGGAGAAACTTTGGAGGATAACTAGAGGAGCAATGCGTATGCTTGATCCTCTTATGCTTATGAGGTAACATTGTATCAATTTCTTTGGGGATTGCAACTTTTGATCTTAGGTAAAGTGTTATCTAAGTAGATCTATTAATGCGTATGCTTATGGGTTTATCTATTTTGATGTATTAGATAGGATTGAAGTGTCGTTTTATTTATATACATCAACATATTATCTCTTGTATGCACATCACTTAAGGAAGTTTTGCAGGTTTATACTTCAAGGGTTTCATTGGAAACTCCTTCAAGAAGAAGGGTCTCTTGAGGCATTCATACGCTCCACTTCTCTAACCCTTTACTCTTCATCTATATTGCTGTTCATGTACATTCATTTTTCAGCTAGCATAACATGTTTAGATAGGTCATTTACATCACGTATACTCTCTTGTACTTGTGGAAGGTTCTTGCCCTAAAAAGCAAGGGTTTTTCCATCATCTTTCTTGGTTGTGTGTAGCTTTCCTAGCAAGAAAAGCTTGCTGGTTTTGCAGGTTTCAGATCTGATTGAGAGGATTCTTGGCTGCCC
>JZKD02S1781231.1:900783-931909 GCA_000966675.3 Picea glauca | reverse complement strand
TGTATATATTGAATGCCATTATCTTTATACTTATTGGAGAAGTGATGTAAACCATTTGTCTTTGTTTGATAATCATTATATCCAATCATTGCTCATGTGTATGTTAGAAGATAGTCATTAAAAGTTCTGAAGTACTAACCCACTGCAGCACAATTCTAGTTTTACTTGTCTTGTCTCGCAAACAGGTGCATCATCAGTGGAACATCCTCCGTGACTATCTCATTTGGGCGGCAATCTGTGAAAGGGAACTTCTTTGACTTGGTCCATTACCCTTTAAGCCCTTCATTAACCCAGATTGCTTAGGGACGTCTCCCTTGGACTAGCCCTCCTAAATAGAAAGAGCCCCCCATCGAGGTGACAGTGGGTGGGGAAGCTCCTGTTACGCCGGTTTCAAAGCCTTGACTCAAGCTATCTAAACCCCTCCTACAAACCGTGCGATAACAAGGTCGACATGGCCAGTTTACATGAGAAAATCCAATTTTACATAAATTTGTCAAATAAAACCCTAATCTAAGCTTTTTAGGCTGATGTCATGCCCCTCCCAGGGTGACGTTAGCCTCCTTGCTGGAACGTTAGCCCTCCAAGTGGAACGTTGGGGCTCAAAACCCCTTTGGAACTGCCACATGTGCCAACCAATGTCGTCCTCAAGCTGGGTGCCTCAATTGGGTGATCTCAAGGCTCTGAATGATGACGTCAAGGGCCTTTAAGGGCCAACATCATGGTGGGAGGGAAAGACCCCCCTGGGTCCAGGCTTGCTAGGTTGTCTCTGCTGGAACGTCCTCCTCTCTCTCCAATGCAAGCCTTTTGTATGTTTGCCCTTCTGGGGTTTCAACATCCATTTGGTGGGATTTTAGCCCTATGGAGGTTTGAGCTAATCATCTCCCCATGTGTACCTGTCCGTCGGGCATGGTCCTGCAACAACAACAAGTACGCCGTCCATGGGCTCATAAGTCACAGGATCATAGCAATGTCAATCACATCTAATAATCAAGTTATCCAAATATGTGCATGAAACCCCCCTTTCCTAGAAAAGTGCTCAAAGACGTTATGCTATTCTACAAGCCAGGTTTGGAGAGGGTTTCAGGATGTCCTATTGGGTTGATTCTCCTTAGATGTGGGATGTTTCCATGTGAAGACCAATCTAGGTCATGCACGTGCATGAGATGGTATGGGGATGTTTGGGCAATGGGTGTAGTGATGACAGGGAAATGTATGGCTTACCTGTGGGTGCCTCCGAAGAGGGTGAGTTGCACCTCGTCATGGATGCAAATGTTTCCAAGCCCATTCAATGCCCTTTTATCTTTTTTATCTTATTGCTTTTTCTTTCAAGAGAATAGCTGGGGGACGTTTCCCTGGCGTGGTGACCAGTGGTGACCACAAGCATTTCATGGAGAGGAGAAGGTTGGCTTGTGATGAGACCCTCTTCCCTCTTTCTCTTGGCTATGCCACCAAGAGCCACTACCGTGGCATCACCAGCAACTGAATGGTAGTGTCATACCGCTACATGCCCATGGATCTGATAGGTTGGCTCGTGATGAGACCCCCTATCCTCCAACTAGGTCTTGAGTTTATTTATTTTATGGGTCCCTCCTTTTCTTGCTGAGAAGCCTTTTATTGCTTTCTCAGGGATCCCTCGGTAAAGCATCTCAAGGTTTTGTTCTTTTGTCTTTTATCTTTTTGCTAGCTACTTTTCCCCTCTGGGCCTTTAGCCCCTTCTTCCCACAAGGCAAGGTACAACCCTTTGCTAGCTTGACAAACCCAATACCCGAACCAATGCAGGGGATGGATGAGAGGGAAGATGATGAAAAGTGATAAGTATGGTGGGAATGGACGATGACCTTTTATGAACCCACCCAGTGGCAACTCACTCCTAAGGGAACCAACTTGCTGGGGCATCCTGTCATCCCCCCTAGGTGTGGACAAGTCAAAAGGCATAAAGTCCAAGCACACGTCATGAAGCAAAAGAGAATTAAATGCACATATTCAAATGTTTTGAGAATCAAAGTGACACATACCATGATACCCAGACTCATTACCTCATGGAGCGAGACCCACTGCTGCTGAAGGACCAGGCCGATGGGATGGATGTTGCTGGTGCTGACAGGATGGAGGCGCTGAAGGAGAAAGATGGGCCCTCGAGGGCCAGACTGAAGTCAATATGGCTTTCAGTACTTCATGTCTAGGACCTGTGGGCTTCAAGACATAATCTCCTTAGTTATCCCTAGGCTAGGGGATAACACTACCCATTATAGTGAATGATTGATCAAACAAACACTCAAATCTTTATCCTTAAACCTTTTACTAACATTTGCTAACCCTAAACTAGACTAACTCCTTAGCTAACTTGCTGTTGTTGCAAAACATTGCTACAGCCATACTAATTCAAGCCAAATTGCCACATTCACCTACATAACTCACACTTACATCATCCAGAAATCACTTGTGACAATTGCCAGTCAATCTACTAGATAAGTGTTGAGTTTGCATGGTGTTTTCTTGCACTTTTGACCACTAGAATTTGCTGTTGTTGCAAAAAATTGCTACAACCATCTAACTGCAGCAAATTCTCTGCAAACGTGACTTATTATGCAAGCTAGACATTGCCAAATTTGCTTGTGACAACTTATTATCATTCTGTTGGGTAAAGGCTATTCTTTCTTGTCTTTTTTGAGCAATTTTAAAGCATAATTTTTGTGGCTGTTATAAAATGTTAATTGTTGTTGTAAACTGTTGCATTGCTGCAAATTCATATCAGCTAGCTTAGTTTTTAAAGGTTCATGGTCTTATGAAGCACTAACATCATCCTGTACTTGAAGGCTGCTATATTTTTCCTTTGTTGTCTTGTTTTGGGCAGGTACACCATATTCTCACCTTGGTTCATCTCTTAAAGACCTAGAGAACCTTTTAACTTGAGTGACCAGTGAGAGGGGGGGAATTTCTTGCACCTTTGCCTTAGTCTTCTCAACCCTTTAGGTCACTGGGGACGTCTCCCCTAGGGTACTTTGACATACTCCTAAATAGAAAGGGTTTCCTGTTAAGGTGACAGTGATAAGTCACCCCCTGTTACGCCAATCTTACATCCACTTGCCTTGGGCTTTGGGCAAGTACAGATTGTGCGATAACAATGCTTAATTACAATAATAACAATAATAGTAGTAAAGGATGGAAAATAATTGAACCTTGAATTTTAGTTGTAAACCAATGGAGTTGAGCTCAACTTCAACTCGAGGAGAAAACACTGTAACCACCAATTGTTGGCTATCTAATGTTGATGCAAGCTTCCAAATGCCCAATGAGTTGATGTGAAGCTCATAATACTTGAGAAGTCAAACATCGGAGCCGAGAAGGTCCCTCAGGATTTGATACTAGAGGATTTTAAAGTGAATATTTGGAAGCCTAATGTGTTGAAACTTCAGACAAGCATTTGTTGCCTGATGTCAAATACCTCAGTAGTAAGATACGCAAGGTTGTAGTCCATCTTGTTGTAGATTTTCTGAGGTCCTATGAGGCTGCCAACTAAGGTCTGTCTTTGACTTTAGTTTGGCTCTAAGTTTCAACTTTGTGGCTGTCCCTTGCTGCTGTTTTAGGACAGAAAACAAGCACCAACTTTCTGCTCAATATTTTGATGGTTAAGTGTCATTTTGAGGTGCCCTTGCAAGTGTTTTCTTTACTCAATGTTAGCACACACAATATACATCAAAACAAATAACACTACTTCTAGATCTTTTAACTTTAAAATGTTGATCTACACTTCTAAGCATGCATAAAATTGACACATATGTTTTTGGTCAACATGACCTTGGAAACCCCCCCCCATGGGTAAAACCAGTTTGGAGCAGATATATATAGAAGGCCTCAAAGTAAAATGTACAACACAAGAAACATATACAAGTGAACCTGGTACAATAGAAACCACTCTCGAATGTCTTAGAGTTCCTTGAAGACCTCCCCACAAGCCTTGTGAAGTAAAGCGCCCCTTGCCTCGGTGTGCCTTTCTTCTCTTTGCTTGCCTTTGTCTTTATCCTGATGCCTTTTCTTTGACTTTGCCTTTGCTTCCTTTAACCTTGCCTTTAACCTTTCCTTTGCCTTTTCCTTGCCTTTGTAGTAGCTCCCTCCTCTCAAGATAGCCACCCACAAAGAGATAGTGCGCCCCTCTCCTCAAGTGCGCCCCCTCAAGAAAAAAATCCAAATGGTGCGCCCTCCTTCACACTTGTGCCCTCTACTCATAAGAATGCGCCCAAGTGAATGAAAGAGGCCTCTCCTCAAGATAGGAGACTCTGCATGGCTAGATGCGCCCTCCAAAACTCTAGAGTGTGCCCTCCTCTAGCATGTGTGCCCTTCCATAGAATGTGCCCTCCTCCTAGATGCTTGCGCTCTCACTCATAAAGACTCCCTCTATAGCTCTAGAGCAAGCCTCAACCATATGAGTGATCCTCCAACAAGTGAATGAATCCTCCTCTACTAGAAGTGCGCCCTTCCTCTAGTAAATGCGCCTCCCTCCACAAGCATGCGCCCTCCTCCTAGAAATGGCTAAGACTCCATGGAAGACCTCTCCAAGCAAGATCCTCTCAAGCAATGGCTTCCTCCTCAAACCCTCAAACAAGTGTGCCCTCCTCTCCTCAAGAAATGCGCCAAAGCTCTCCTTCTCATCTCCTCTTCTCTCAAGTGAAGAATGAGTCTCATAAATGCACTATACCCTCCTTTAGCCTCCTTTGGCCAAACCCTAAAAGATCAATGGCCTAGATCCAATCTAGCCAAGTCTAATCAATGGGTGAGATTCAATCCCTAAATCTCACTTAGGAAACCCACTTTCCTTAGTTTTCTTTATGTCTATTAATTCACCCACTTTTTGAATTAATTGTCACTTTAATGACTTAAGTGACATATTTCACTTTTGACTTAAATCTCCTAAGTCAAAGCGAAATTAGAATCATAAAGTAAAGTACAAGGGTAATAGTCTCCCCCTTTGTGTTTAGAGACTCATAAACACATGGGGCCACTTTCCAAGGTACCCAAATCTCAACACTTGTAGTATACACCAATATTTTTTTTCTGGCTTACAAAGCTTGGGGAAAACTCCCAAGTACTTCCCCTTGTTCTGAGGATGGCGCCTGTTGGGTGCTGAGCAGTATCGTTGCTTTAGTACATGCTTACGTGCGCATTGACCTTCTTAACACTGGGGGGTTTGAGACCCAGGGTTTGTCCAGAGTGTGTCCAACAAAAACCCCTAAGCACCAACATATCAATCCTTGGTTGAGGCTGAGGAAGGTCTCATCCGAGATGCAAAGAGGATCACAGAGACCATAAGGTTTTGTGTCGGGATGGAGGATCAAACATAACTGACAGTACTGCAAATGGCATCCATGTAACTCATATATGATACTCTAACAAGGACTAAGAATTAAAATAATACACGCACAGGTGTTATCCATTCATAACAAACACAGAATAGAGAAAAACTTCCATATCTTTACTATTGAACGTATTCCATCATATTAGAGATATACATTGTGTTGAATTTATGAGTCGCACAACATAGACTTCATCTCATTACTATAAAAATAGTGGGAATACGACAGTATGCGCCTTGCGCTAAGTTTTAAGATTCAGATAGATACAAGACACATGAGACTTCTCCATACAACACAGGATTGCAATAGGCTAACTCAGAGTTGTGGGACTGATGCCTTCCGAAATTAATCAGCCTCCTTTCTGAGCTGAGATCTTTTTTTTATATCTCTTTCTACTGGGGAGCGTTGTCCTTCATTGTTCTACTCCACTCGCTTGTCTAATCTAACGATCTCACATGCTTCTGGTACCTACTAAGGCTCCATGTAGGTTCTCTGCATCAAGGCCAATCTTAACTGCCTGGTCAACTCATCTTTTGGCTGCCCCATGTCTTCATCGACTGTTGGCAACAATCATTCTGGGAGATATCCCAGTGATTCATTTCTTGTTTCCGATGGCCATCTTCTTGGTTTTTGGTGCAATTGACAAAACTCGGACCAACGCGCCCTTGACCGCCTTTAGACTTGGCGTGTTGCTTAACAAAACCCGGTTCGATGCGTACACTATGGAATTCTTTCGTGCATCTCCTTAGGTGCTCGCAAAACTACTGGATAAGCGTGCACAACTTTAGTTTGTGCGCGCGCACAAAATTGGACCCAAAACTTTGGGTGCCAACAGTACCTTGGATAAACCCTAGAATCTTCAGGGCACAAGGCCGATCAACAAGAGGGCTCAAAGCCATTAGAATAATATATTCATTAAGAGCTCAACATGTCACTTGCGGGAATTGAACCTGAGTGGGGAGGATTACAATCATTCCTTCTGACCACCCAAGCTAAACCCAAATGACAATAGTATGCACCAATACATGTACAAACATACTTCATAATCTACACGGGCAATGGAGCATTAGAATAAAAGTGACCCACATGTTACAAAGAAGCCCCAGATGGAAAGGGAGTCCAGAGTTCTTGGAGTCAAGGTTGCATTTAAGTCTGGCTTTTCATTTAGGAGAACACAACCCTTGTAGAGCATTCCACTTTCATGTCGAGTAGCAACTGCAATTTTTTCTGGTTAGAAAGGCATGTATTGCATATGGACAAAGAAGAGCATCTGAGAAGCATGTTGCATTAGTAGTTTACGACAGTTCTGTTAATCTTAACTGAATTTATCCTCTTGCATTTGCATGTATTAGGTAAATTTGAAGTCTCTTCCTACTTTGATCTTGTAGCATTTAGTTGCAATATTTTCATTGTTGAAGCACCTATTGTAAACAGTTTTTTTGTTATTCTCTGTCATAGACACATAGGCTGAATCATAAGAGCGAGGCTTTTCCCTCTGATGTCACACAAAGTAGAGGATAGAGATGTATGAAACCTAAAATAATTTATTTTTCATGCTTATATTATACATGTTTGCAGAATGTTTTTTGATCCAATGTTCTGTCTTTGGCCCTATGTTTTAATGAAACAAATTTGTATTTAAGAGATCTAAGAGGGAAGAACACGCAGTTTCATTTAATCCTTTCTCATGAACATCAGATAGCAACTTTGGTGATCACAATATACCTTCAGTATTCCGATGAAGAACACTGAAAGCAATTTTCACTGTTTTATGGACAGGTGGGTTAACTGAAAACGACTTTATACTTGCAGCAAAGATTGGCTCTCTTGATGTGGAACCATTTCTAAGAAAGAAAGCTGCAAAGAACTCAACCACGGTGCCTTGAAGAATTGTCTTTATTCTATCAGTACACTGGGTATGGGGAACTATCAAAGTAGCCGTATACAATATCAGACAAATGTTTTTGAAATGGGAAATCTGTTCTTGCTGTTTTCAGTAACAACAATGTTGATAATAGCAATTTACACTGTATTTCTTAAATTTTTGTCTTTGGAATGAAAAATGGGTCATCCTACAGGCATTTAAAAGCTACAATCATAAAATATGTTTGTTTATATTCCACATATCATACTAATAATGACCCAAAATTTGCGGCCATGCTATATGTTGTTCCAAGTGCAATTAAATGCAATCTTCCAAAGATGAGAGAGATTTAGTGCACTTGTAAAAATGGTAGCCATGCAAACGAGAAGCAAATTTGAGACAATGATTACTTTTTCTTAATTCTGGAGGTTGTGTAATATTAGATTTTAAATTAAATCCTATCTTGCAAAAAACTAGAAGTGTAGTTGCTGTTGTATTTGTTGTGCATAAGGTGAGATAAGTTAAAGTGTGTTGACATCGAGTGCAGCTTGCTTTAATCAAATAAAGAGCCTTCTACAATTGATGATTTTCAATTTAGTTGCTATGGATAGAATAATATTTCCAATTTGCTGATGTGAAGTTTTTCTATAATATAACATTTTTTGTAGTTCTTGAGGTTGACTTCTCATTGGGTTAATTTTCTTCCCTCCTCCTTTGGCAAGTGAGGGCTTATCTTGAATTCTCAAATCATTGTTTCCAAATCTTGCGATGCTGTTCCATTGGCTTCATTATTTGCCAAATATTCCTCTTTGGCAGACAATTAGAAAAATGATCCGATCAAGTGGTCAATGCCAACGTTATTGGTAGGGTTTGCTAAAAGATTTATACAATTTTAATTTATGCCTTTCACAAATTTTCTTCTAATTTACTTTCTATTGCTATGAACAAACATTTTGTTGATGATATATTATGTAAACCCAAACAACACTATATAACCATCATGTTAATTTTTTAATCCCAACACCTAGATAATTATTTCCTAGTGATTTCCTTGCTGAAATAATTAATTACAGCTCATTGAATAATTTATACTTGCTGGAGTAATTAACAGAAATTTAAATAGCGGAAGCAAATGAAACCAATTTCAACACAGATTTTCTGCCCTTCAAATATGTTTTTCATTAAAATAATGTCCAAGCATACAAGAACTCTCTTATCGAGAAAATAACCCATAGAGAAAAATACAATTATTAGCAAAAACCTGACAAATTTCTTCTCAGTTGAAACCCTTTGCCTATTGTAGTTGTATGGTCATGTGTTGTTGTACGACGACATGTACAGCCCTGCTGCATGGCTGTATGACCTGTCGTGGGATGTATGGTGCTTCTTGCGGGCTGTATGGCCGACCGCTGCCCTACTGCGGCCTGTACAACCTCACTCGTGGGATGTATGACCCTCTTGGGGTGCTTCTGCAGGTTGTACGACCCCCCTGGAAATTCTCTTGGTCTTTGCCTAGCTAGTACAGGCTCCAAAATTCTCTAGTTGTTGTACTTTCCTCCTTTGGATTGAGCAAGAAGTCATTCTCTTGCTCCTATGAGTCACTGACTCCAATAGATGTCTCTCTTGTGTTGTGTCTTCTTCTCTCACCTTGGCTGCTTTTATAATATTGAGTTTTGACCGAATCAAGCATAACCCTAATCTCCAAAGTAATCGATGGTTGAGATTAAATCTCAACTCACTTGAGATCAAGGGCTAGGATTCATTTAATTCACTCATGCCAAAAACATAGGCATTTTATTAAATTAAACTCAATTAATTATAAAATGACATTCACTTTAATAATTAAATTATCAAAGTGAATTTTCAAAGTTCTGAGAGGTATTAATGATGATTTCCACATGTGTGGAAATACTTGTTCCAGCTACAAACTTCAACACATTGATCTATTGATACATAATATAGCTGATACACAAATTTTATATTGTTATTAAACACTTATATTAAAGCATTTGAAATGTTAACTATAATTGTTTTTTCAATAATAACCAAAGCATTAAACACTTATATTAAAAAATTTGAAATTTTCACTATACTTGCATTTTCAGTAATATCCAAAGCCAGTTGTTAAAGTAAATTGTATTTTACGCGGACGCCTCTTACAATAATAGAAGAAAAAAGTAACTTAACATGCTAATTTGCTTTGCAATTCTTGAGATACATTGACATTAGTTAAAATGGAGTGGACATGACTACTGGCAAGCTTCAAGCAATTGTTTTAAGTGGTATGTGCGATATTTGCAGTTTGATCTTTCCGAAGATTATGGACATTGTAATTGCACCAATTCATATTTTATAGCTAGTTAAGGTAAGGAGGTGAACGGGTCATCAACATGTGTTAGGGACCTAACCTCCCTAGCCCTTCATATAGGTAGAATAATATAATTCCATTTAATAAAGGCCAATATTAATAAGACCTAACAATAAGGAAGAATAAGTAAAATGTAAGAAGACCTAATAGAAGCTTTCACTTCTAGAATGATCTTCTTCTAGATTGTTTTTTTGGATAGATATATTTAGTATAAATAGGAGTAGAGGGTATGAGAAATGTTGTCTTGGAGATTATTGTAATAGAGCTTTACCCTGCGGGAGGTTGCTCCCTCGAAGAGGCAAGTGAACATTGCTATCATTAATCAAGGTGCTCGTTTTGGTGTTATTTTGGTATTTTTCTGGTTATATCATTGTTGTTCTGTCATTTCTAGCTAAAATATTTATGTTATGCATACTATTATATTTCTGGAATACTACAAGTGGTATTAGAGCACTTTCCTCGGTAGAAAATTGTGGGTTAAATTTTTTCAGGGTAGAGACGTATTCTGGCGTTTTAAAATTACAAAGATATGTCATTCCACACATAAATCCGTGGTTAGGGAAGCATACACGTAGGAACTACAAGTGGCTTTTAAGCGCACCTCTGTTGGCCACCCTTGTAACCCTTGTTGGTACCCCTTCGAGTGGTAGCGCATCTGACAACACCTGTATATGGATTGACCTAGATATCCTGAAGCCCTCCATAGATAAACCGATCAGTCACCTGACTGCTATAGTGCTACCGAGAACAACACTTGGGAAGATACTCTCTAGTACTTGGGTAGTCGAGTAGTACGACTAAGGGCATGGTCTAGCCTCTTTAGTTGGTGCCCTGAGGTATTGGGTCGAGTACTACTGTTGGATCCTGCACGTATATCAAAGAACTATAGCATAGGGCAAACCCTTGTCTGTAGAAACCCTGAATACCCTACCCCTTGGGACGAAAACAAAAACAAAACAGATAAGATCTATTTCTACACCACTGTCTTTTGCATTATGGTTACGAAATCACTACACATTTCTTCTTATTAAGAATTTGGGCATTTCGTCATTGCAGTATTATTTTAGGACGACACACTTATTTGGGACCTATCCCTCTTGGTTCCTCTCTTCACCCCAATTCCAGTGATACCTGTCATTTTTAACACAATTTTTTTTTTTGCGAACCCAACCCTTCTCCGATACCCTTATTTGGCCCCTATCCCATTGGATTCCTGTTTTCGCCCCGATCATAGTGGTACCTATCATTTGACACCCTTCTTCTCAGTGGTCTCACCCACCCCTCTAGACCCCTTGTGTTTCCCCTATACCATTTGCTTGCCCATTTTTCCAAATGGCCAACACCGGAGCCCAATAACTCAATACCTTGATTGCTGACAACCACCAGAACAAGGAAGACATCAAGAACATTAATGCCAACCTTAGCTCAATCAATTCGACTATTCAGACCCTCCAGGACCAATATGCCCACATCAAAGACCTCAAAGCCACCCTTGAACACTTCATGGGTCGTTCCCAGAACCCTTCCTCTTCTAAACAACCATCTTATTAGGATGACCATGACTATTCGCATTACCAAGGTCCTCATACTACCCACTTTTCTTGATACCTTCACCCTCCTATAGTTGAGGTGAACAAATTTGATGGATCGAGTTTCACAGGTTGGGTCACCCAAATGGAACATTATTTCTCTTTGCATGGCATTACTGATGATTTAGCCAAGCTTCATTATGGTGACCTACATCTGGATCCGGAACGATGGCAATGGTGGCAATGGTGAAAAAAGGCCTGCCAAGGGTATGTTGCTTGGACACAGTTTGTGGTAGAACTTTATGACCACTTTGACTCTGACACCCACAATTTAGGTTGTTTGACCAAGTTGAAGCAGTTTGGGATAGTGGAAGACTTTATTGCCGCATTTGAGCACTTGGCTTTCAGAACGAAGGGCATGTTGGACACTTTCTTTAGGGAATGCTTTATTAGTGGCCTCAAAGATGAAATTCGTGCCCATGTTCTAATGGCACGCCCCAAGAGTTGGTTGGAAGCTACTCAACAAGCCAAGGAAGTACAATAGATTGTATCCTCCCAGATCCGCAAACCCTCCTTTCCTCCTCACCCTAAACCCACCAATTATGCCCCTCCTGCAACTCCCATCAAGATCTAGAAATTAACCAAGGCTGAAATGACTGAACGTCAACTCAAGGGTCTTTGTTATAATTGTGATGACAAATATTTTCCTGCCCACAAGTGTAAGGAACACAAGCTTTTTATGGTTGTGACTGAGAATAATTCTGAAGAAGATGTTGTTGTTCCACCTTTGGGGGAACTGCCACTGCCATCTTATCTGACCCCACCCTCTGATCCACTAGAATTTGACTCGACGATTTCACTTGATTCTCTCACTGGCTTCTTTTCTCCCTAGACTCTCAAATTAATTGGTTACATTAAAAATAGGAAAGTCATCATCCTTGTGGACAGTGGTAGCACCCATAATTTTATTCATCACCGCATTGCCCAAGAAGTCAATTGTTATATCTGTGCTATCAATAATTTTCAAATCATGATTACCAATGGAGGTTCCATAAAATGTGGGGGACGATGTGAAAATGTGTGATATCAAACTGGTTAGTATCACTTGAAATCCCATATGTTTGCTATAGACATGGGTGGTTGTGACATTGTTCTTGGTGTCGAATGACTATGCACTCTAAACCCCATTCTCATGGATTTTAAGGACTTAACCATGCAATTCCAATATGAGGGACAACAATATACGTTCCAAGGCATCATAGTAGGCTCCCCTGAGATCATCGGTTCCCATCGCATGGAAAAGCTCTTCAAAAAAGGTCATTCGGGCATTATAGCACAACTCCACTCCATTCATATTGTTGAGGCACCTTCTATGCATCCCGACCTCCAATTTATCCTCTCCCACCACCAAGTTGTTTTTACCACTCCCAAAGAACTTCCCCCCTTCCTGTGGATTCCATGATCATTCCATCCCTCTCATCTCGGGTAGTCTTCTTCCCAATGTTTGGCCTTATCATCATCCCTTTGCCAAGAAGAATGAAATTGAGAAAATTGTTCATGAATTGCCAGAAGCATGTGTTATCCATCCCAATACTAGCCCCTATTCTTCCCCTGTGGTCATTCAAGAAAGAAGGTACTTGGTACATGTGTCTTGATTTTTGCGCCCTCAACAAACTCACAATCGAAGACAAATTCCCCATTCATGTCATTGATGACCTCTTGGATGAATTGAGTGGTGCTTAGTACTTCACCAAATTGGATCTATGCTCTGGCTACCACTAGATCCATATGAATGCAGAAGAAATTCCCAAGACTACATTTCAAACTCATGAGGGTCACTATGAAGTCTTGGTAATGCCCTTTGGCTTGTGTAATGCTCCCTCCACTTTCCAAAGTCTTATGAATCATGTCTTTTGTCCTTTTCTCCATCAATTTTGTCTTAGTCATGATATTCTCATCTATAATAAAACTTGGCCATCCCATCTCTCCCATGTGAATCAAGTTCTCCATCTACTCTCTAAGCACCAACTTTTCCTCAAACAATCGACAAGGATGGTGTCTGAGTGGATCCTAAGAAAATTGAATCTATGCAGGATTGGCCTCGCCCTAAAACTCTTAAAAGCTTGTGTGGTTTTCTAGGTTTAACGGGCTATTATAGGAAGTTTGTTTGAAATTATGGAAAAATTGCAGCTCCTCTCACTTCTCTCCTTAAAAAGAATACTTTCACTTGGATTTCAGCTACGGATCATGCCTTCCAAGACTTGAAAGATGCTATGTGATCGACCCCTGTCCTAGCACTTCCAGACTTCACAAAGACATTTGTATTGGAATGTGATGCTTACGAGAAAGGAATTGTGGTTGTCATGCAAGATCGCAGGCCTTTGGCCTTCATTAGCAAACAACTTTCAGAGTGACATTTGGGCCAATCCATTTATGAAAATGAAATGTTAGCTACTTTGCATGCTATGGATCTTTGGTGTCCTTATTTATTGGGTCAATGCTTCCAAATCAAAACTTATTATCAGAGTCTCAAGTATTTTCTGGAACAACTAATTTCATCACCGACACAACAAAAATGGGTGACCAAGCTATTTGGCTATGATTGTGAGATCATTTACAAGAAGGGCAAGGAAAATGTAGTGGTCGATGCTCTTTCCCAGAAATATGAAGAAGACGAGTCCCTTTTCTCCCTCTTCTTCATTGTACTAGATTGGCTCTAAGTTGTTAGTCATGAATGGCTATCATACCCCAAAATTTCTAGCATGATCAACCAATTGCAACACAATTCTTTAGTTTCTCCAGGGTACTCTTGGCACAATGAAGAGCTTCGCTACAAAGACCATTTGTATTTATGCAAGCAATCACAACTTAAATCCACAGTGCTTTCTGAACTTCATGCCTCACCCACAGTCGAGCATTCAGGGTTTACCAAAACCTATGAAGGGGTCAAACATTTTTTTTTCTAGGATGGTATGAAATAGGATGTCTGCACCTTTGTGGTTGAATGTGAGGTTTGTCAATGCAACAAGGGAGAAACTGTCAAAGCTCTGGGCACACTCCAACAGCTTTTGATTCCCCCTACTATTTGGCGAGATATTTCGATGGATTTCATTGTGGGCTTACCTAAATCAAGCAATAAGTCAATCATCATGGTGGTCGTAGATCGTCTCTCCAAATATGCTCATTTTTTTTCTCTTCAACACCCATTCACCGCCTCCACAGTGGCTCAAATCTTCATGGATAATATCTTCAAGCTTCATGGCATGCCTAATTCTATTGTCTCTGACAGAGATTCCACTTTCACTAGCAATTTTTGGCAAGAATTGTTCAAGCTACAGGCCACCCAATTGCATCTCAGCACCGCCTATCACCCCCAGACAGATGGCTAGACTAAAGTTGTCAACAAGTGTTTAGAAACATATTTGAGATGTTTTGCATATGAGAGGAAAAATCGATGGGCTCAATGGTTACTCCACTTTCACCAACGATTTTTGGCAAGAATTGTTCAAGCTACAGGGAACCCAATTGCATCTCAACATCACTTATCACCCCTAGATGGGTGGCCAGATTGAAGTTGTCAACAAGTGTTTGGAAACATATTTGAGGTGTTTTGCATATGAGAGGCAAAATCGATGGGTTGAATGGTGGTACAACACGTCTTACCATACAACTACTCACATGACTCCTTTTGAAGTCGTCTATGGCCAAAATCCCCTATCGGTTCTCTCATATATGCCAGGGGTCTTGAAGGTTCATGAGGTTGACAAAATCTTACATTCCGAGAGGCTATTATTCGTGCCCTCAAAGACAATTTGGTCATGGCGCAGAATCACATGAAGCAACAAGCAGATCAAGGTCGTTCCAAATGACAATTTGTTGAAGGGGACTAGGTGTTTCTTCGACAACAACCTTATAAGAAGACTTCACTCAAAGTTGAACACTGTCAGAAACTTGCTCCCAAATTTTATGGTCCTTATATAGTGCTCAAGCATGTGGAATCGGTGGCCTATCAGTTAGTTCTACCTAGTCAGTCGAAGCTCCATCCTGTTTTTCATGTTTCCTGTTTAAAGAAGGTGATTGGAACTAAGTGCCAAACTCAAACTAGTCTCCCTGAGTTGGATGAAGAAGGTTCCATCTGGTTGCAGCCACAAGCCGTCTTGGCCTAGAGAGAGTGTCGTCTCCTTTAGCGCACAATCAATGAAGTGTTATTCCAATGGAAATATACAACTCCAGAAGATGCCACCTAGGAGCCGACCACCATTCTACAACAGTTTCCTCATCTTAATCCTTGAGGACAAGGTTGTTCTTCAAGGGGGGGGGATTGTTAGGGACCTAACCTCCCTAACCTCTCACATAGGTAGAATAATATAATTCTATGTAATAAAAAGCCAATATTAATAAGGCCTAACAATAAGGAAGAATAAGTCAAATGTAAGAAGACCTAATAGAAGCTTTCACTTCTAGAAGGATCTTTCTCTAGATTGTTCTTTTGGATAGATAGATTTAATGTAAATAGGAGTAGAGGGTATGCGAAATGTTGTCTTGGAGATTATTGTAATAGAGCTATGCTCTGTTGGAGGTTTCCCCGTCGAAGAGGCAAGTGAACATTGTTATCATTAATCAAGGCGCTCTTTTTGGTGTTATTATGGTATTATTTTGGTATTTTTCTGGTTATATCATTGTTGTTTTTCAATTTCTAGCTAAAATATTTCCATTATGTATACTATTATATATCTGGAATACTACAACATGTTGCTATATTATCTTGCAAGTTTTCAGAGTTATGTTTGTTATATTTAAATGTTGCACATATATTATCTTCTCTAATTCCCTCTAATTATAAAATATCATCTCATATTTTCCACTTTTCTCTCAGTTAATATTTAATATGGCATTGTAGGAGTTCGTATGCTGAGATAGATACTATAATACTCCAGTTTGGCCCTAGAGTTGAATGTACATATGCAAAGTTTAATTGGTTGTGAGCCTAGAACTATGTGGAAACAATTGTAAGAATGTACATTGAAAATATCATTAGCTACAAATGGGGAAGACCATAAGAGAATAAGGAGTTGTGAGTCAACAAGAGGGAAAGAAAGGGGGAATTTAAGGGGTCAAAAGGATGTTAACCCAGTCCTTGACCTTGTATTCATGTTCATTTATTGCTTATCAACCTTGAGATCAGTGGTCCCAAAAGAGGGTACATGGACTTCTTGGTCTCTTATTTGCATGTAATATAATGCTTGTGATTTTGGACATGTGGGAGTTATTTGTTCACAATTCTCTTGGTTTTACACTCCTTTACGATTAAGTTTCCATAGGATGTAGCCAAGCATGGCTGCCATGAAAGTAGGTTGATGCCTTGACTAATATACTAGTAAAGATTGAGAAGAAAGGAATCCTTATTGATGTTGAAGTCCTTGGTTCCTAGCGAGAGAGAATTATTTTCCCAAATTGCAAAGAAATAGAAGGGAAGGGGAAATACCTAAGGGACTATGGTGTAGTAAAGGGGATCCCATTTGTAGTCTTATGTAGACTATGGGGGGCAGAGATGCTACATTCTTGTAGACAATACAATAGCCCAAAAGATCTTAAAATAAATTCATGGTTCAACATATTCAAATATTCACATTGGTGGACATTTTGCTGCCAAAACCACTGCTCACAAAATTCTAAGAACTCGTTATTACTGGATGTCAGTTTTTAGAGATTCATATAAGTTTGTACATGCTTGTATTGAATGTTAAAAATTCAATGGAAAATAAAAGTTTTATGCTATGCTTTTGCAACTAGTTCTACCCGACTTTCCCTTTTCTAAATAGGGATTGGACTTCATTGGACCTATTAATCCTTCATCTTCTGTTGGTCATATTTTAATCTTGACAACAACAAACTACTTTACGAAGTGGACTGAAGTGGTCATTTTCAAACATGCACAAGATGAACATGTAATCTCCTTTTTAGAATCTAATATCTTTTCTCATTTTGGTATTCCAATCAAAATTATTTCTAAATATATGGAAAATTGACTCAATTTCTCAACAAACTTGGATTGAAGCACTTCACTTCATTTATGTATTATCCACAAGGAAACGAGCAAGCTAAATCAATGAATAAGAATTTGTTCAAAATTCTTAAGATCATTAATGATAAACCTTGCTAGTGGCATAATTTACTTACGCATTATGAGCTAATTGTACCACCACAAAAAACAAGTATTGGACATGCTCCTTTTCAATTATTATATGGCGAAGAAGCAATAATGCTTGTGGAACTTGAATTAACTTCCCTTAGATTAACATTGCAGGCATAAGAGTTGAACTCTACCGATATCCCTCAAAGATGTCATGCTTTGATCGCTTTAGAAGAACAAAGTGTTGAATTTTCAATGAGCTATGGCTCATGCATTTTCTTTAATTTTTTTGTTTAACTTTTACTTGAGCCATAACTACTACAACAAACCAAGAGCACAAGAAGAATAACCATGCACAAGAACACAAGAAGTATCCTGGGAAACCCTTCTCAACAAGGGAAGAAAACCCAACCAATCATTTGCTATATTCTTCAAGAGAAAGACCTCCCACACCGTCACCAAACCTATCACACAAGAGGGTGTTGTAATTCTCATAATTTCATACCACGACTTTTGAAATCATGAGATGACACAATGATAAGTGTGTTTCCTCAATGGGGATTCACCTTTATTTATATAAGACTTAACACATCAAATGATGTGTCTATTGGCACAATAGGGCCGATCTCAATAACTCAAAATATAATTAATAATTTTCATATTAATTATCTTTTACATTATGGTGGGGCCAACCTATACCCTTTACATCACAAATAGGGTTACAGGGAAGTCTGGCTCTTGGACAATATAGCAAGGGATCTCATACACCCACTAGTGCTCAACCACTAGGGGCACATCCATCTGTGCTCAGCCACGAGGATGCCCACATCTCTATCTCACTATGTTTCACAAGAGAACCACACTCACTAGTGCTCATCCACTAGGATCACGTTCACCTATGCTCAGCCATAGGCACGTCTAACTCAACAGATCTCTTTCTCACTGCGTTACACAAGAGAATCATATGGAGTATTACATCATCTCAACTCTCTGCAAAGAGGAGGCCAATACATTGTTTCATCATCACGTTCACCTGTGCTCAGCCAAAGACACGTCCAACTCAGCAGATCACTTTCTCACTGCGTTACACAGGAGAATCATTTGGAGTATCACATCATCTCAACTCTCTGCACAGAGGAAATAGTAAACCCATCACATGGGCTCCTTCACCCCTCACAGGGGTACACATCATTTCATCTCCATCTCAGAGAGAACGACACACCCAACTCATGGGCTTCCTCACCCCACACAAGGGCACACAACGTTCCTTCTCCGTCTTAGAGAGGAACCACACACCCAACTCATGGTATTTCTCTCAGGTCGACTCACTCAGTCTGTGTCCTGGAGGATGTCTCACGTAGATGTAATCATCAACACTCCCTCTCATTTAGGGAGGCATTCTCCACCAGGCCAAGTATCTCATGGAAGTACTCAAACTTCGTCTTGGTTGTAATCATCAACACTCCCTCTCATCTAGGGAGGTAATCTTCACCAAGTCAGTTTCTCACGAAAGTACTCGAACTTCGTATTGGCAAGCGGTTTGGTGAAGATATAAGCAATCTGCTCATGTGTAGGAAGGTATTGCACGTATACTGCTTTCCTTTGCAACATGTCTCTGATATAATGATATTTTATCTCAATGTGTTTTGATCTATCATGAAACACAAGGTTCTCAGAGAGCTTCACACAACTCTGGTTATCACAAATAATAATAGGATCCATCTCATGATCAAATAAATCTGTCAGAATATTGTGAAGCCACACTGCTTTGTGGATTGCCACACTCAATGCTATATACTATGCTTTTGTGATACTCAAGGCCACAAATTTATGTTTCCTGTTGCACCAAGAAACCATGGCAGACCCCAAGGTGAAACAACAACCATATGTGCTCCTCTGGTCCACTGCATTCCCTGCCCAATCTGCATCGGCATATCCCTGCAGACTCAAGTCCACACTAGAGGCATATCTTATTAGGCCATATCCAACAGTGCCTCATAGATATCTCAATACATGCTTCGCTTCTATCCAGTGAGTCAGTCTCCACTGACTCATGAATTGACTAAGTCCATGTATTTGGTTGTTAACCAGATACATCAGTGATCCAATCAACTGTGGATCAATCTCGTCTGAATCATCGTCATTCATTTTCTTCAAATCCATCACCATCGATGTAGGCGTGGATTTGCATTATGTCATACTGAACTTCTTTAATATCCCCACTGTATATTTTCCTTGACTCGGGAAAATCTCATTAGTCCTCTGTCATACTTGTCCCAAGAAGTAGTGCATCATACCTAGATCCTTTATCTGGAAATTAGAAGTCAAAGCTTGCTTGTATCCAACAACAAGGATTCTTGAATAAGTCATCAAATCAGGCTCTCGTCACCAATAATGTAATAATATAGGTTTGGATCAACAACACTCTTGTTGAAACCTAAACTCATCAAGAATTCATCCATCTTCTCGTACCAAGCACGAGGTGTTTGCTTTATATTTCTCGACACTTACACCAGCTGCATGTCCCTCTGCCCCTTGTAGAGTTTGTCGAGCTTAGACATGTCTTTTATTCCCTACTGCAATATCTCCAATGATATCAACTGGAGCAACTGGATTAACTGAAATAATGGTTGTCTCCCTTTGGTCTATTGAAGGGGAGAAGGTAATGTCTCTTCCTTCTTCTCAATTAGTTTGACTCCCTCTGAGTCAAGTCATTCCTTTTGAAGTCTTGAAGGACAAACATCTTCCTTTGTTGTTAAACTTCCTGGAACAAGGAAACAAAGGAAAGGAAACAAGACACGAATATCTCCTAGAGGAGATTCATGAGTACATCTCTAGAATCAAAACAATTTAAGGATTGTTTTCACAACTACAATACCTACTTGTAATGTGGCAACCCTAGAAATGTAGGTTAGAGGTATGCTAATTTAAAACAATCAAACCTAGAGTCTTCACTTCTAGTGTGTTGTTCTTTTGAATGCACTGAGATCCCTTTGGGTCCATGATTGCACCAAGGGTTCCTTCCTCCTGCAAGTACCCTTATGAAAATGATGCAAATAATATATATACAAGTGCATACCTGAGAGTGTAAACCAATGTAGATTTTGCTTATTTGTTAGTGTCACGATGAGCAATGACATTCCTCGCTTGTTTTCCATAGACTAGAAGGAAAATTATGCTGTTGTAGCTTCCTGTGGCCACCTGCCACTGATATATTCTATAACCAGACTTGTTTTCCTTGTAGCCACATGTACCATACAAGTCTTTGACAAAGTCTGCATCAACTTTTACTGTTGTAACTAATATGAGAGTATCACATATTAACAATTCTGCCCTTCTGTTGGTGATCCGACTTGCTATGACTGTTTTAGCTTATCAAGGTCATGTCCATTGTTGACATTCAATAAAATTTCAAACACACTATTGTAGCTATCCTTGTAGCTCCCGTTGCTACTCAAAACTGTTACCACTTGACTTCAAATCTGTAATTAAGGGATTCTTGAATTCATAGGTGACACAATTTGAAATGATGAAATTTCTTTGTTTCCTTTAAACTGTATACAATCTCTTCTTAAAGTATATTGCAAGGTCGGTCAATATTGGTTGTCTTTATGACCATTATGCTTAATAACAGGTCAACCATTCTTGTCCTTAAATTATAAGTACCAACCAGTAAAAGTTTCCAAAACAGATTTTTGTTATTGGCTCACAATCTAGTCTGTAATCTAATGATAGGGTTGAATTATATATATGTTAAGAGAGGAAGAATACCAATCAATATTCTTAGCAATCTGTGGTGCTTGGAGTAGTCAACGTTAGCCCTTATACTTCCCTTCAATTTTCCCTTATTCACAACTTCATACTATTGAAATTGAGCCTCATAACAGGCCCTAAAACTGCCCTTATCGCTGCCTAAAAAAATGCCCTAATGTTTGACAAAGTTTGTTGAACTGTGGTTGACTTTGATGATGAACAATGGTTGAGTGTTAGGGTGTCCTTTGTCCCTTTAAACCCTCCTCTCTCAGCACAATCCTTTTCCCACAACCCTCGACCTGCTACAGGAGGCTTACACAACCCTTAACATTCCACATTTTGCCCGCAAAAAAGGAAAACAATGCTCTTCTATTGCCCTCAGACTGAGGTAATCCTTACACAGGACCTATGGCAGCCTCAACATTCACTTCAAAAGGGTCCGGCCTATTCCTCATTATAGATATTTTGTTAGGATCTTACTGCGACAACCTTAGTGGGGCGTTTCACTTGTTGCAGTCTTCATCTATGGTCTTCAACAGGGATCGGCTAGACCTGTGACCAACCTCAACCTTCACCAAGGATTTAAGAGGGGTTGGGCATCAATATTTACCACAACATTTTAAAGGGGAGGTCCGACCCTCTTCTCTTTACACCTATGACAGATTTTTGACAACCCTTATCTTCCACTTTGATGTGCATTGATCTTCTTCAACCCTGCTCTGATACCATGTTGAATTTTCAATGAGCTATGGCTCATGCATTTTCTTTAAGATTTCTGTTTAACTTTTACTTGAACCATAACTACTGCAACAAACCAAGATCACAAGAAGAATAACCATGCACAAGAACACTAGAAGTATCTTGGGAAACCCTTCTCAACAAGGGAAGAAAACCCAACCAATCCTTTGCTATATTCTTCAAGAGAAATACCTCCCACACCATCACCAAACCTAGCACACAAGAGGGTGATGTAATTCTCATAATTTCAAACTACAACTTCTGAAATCATGAGATGACACAATGATAAGTGTGTTTCCTTAATGGGGATTCACCTTTATTTATATAAGACTTATCACATCAAATAATGTGTCTATTGGCATAATAGGGCCGACCTCAATAACTCAAAATATAATTAATAATTACCATATTAATTATCTTTTACATTATGGTGGGGCCGACCTGTACCCTTTACATCACAAATAGGGTTATAGGTAAGCCCGACTCTTGGAAAATATAGCAAGGGATCTCATACACCCACTAGTGCTCAACCACTAGGGGCACATCCATCTGTGCTCAGCCACAGGGATGTCCACATCTCTATCTCACTATGTCTCACAAGAGAACCACACTCTCTAGTGCTCATCCACTAGGATCACGTTCACCTATGCTCAACCACAGGCACATCCAACTCAACATATCTCTTTCTCATTGCGTTACATAAGAGAATCATTTGGAGTATCACATCATCTCAACTCTTTGCACAGAGGAGGCCAATACATCATTTCATCATCACGTTCACCTGTGCTCAGCCACAAGCACGCCCAACTCAACATATCTCTTTCTCACTGCATTACACAAGAGAATCATCTGGAGTATCACATCATCTCAACTCTCTTCACAGAGGAGAACAATAAACCCATCACATGGGCTCCTTCACCCCTCACATGGGTACCCATCGTTTCATTTCCGTCTTAAAGAGAACGACACACCCAACTCATGGGCACACCCAACTCATGGGCTTCCTCACCCCACACAGGGGCACACAACGTTCCTTCTTTGTCTCAGAGAGGAACCACACACCCAACTCATGGGCTTTCTCTTAGTTCGACTCACTCAGTCTATGTTCTGGTGGATGTCTTGCGCAACTGTAATCATCAACACAAAGAAGATTTGCTCTTGAAAATCTTAAAAAAAGACAACATTTTATTTAAAAATACTTAGATAAGACGACAAAATCATCAACATTTGCAGTTGATGAAAAAAATTTACTATGAGATTTTGTTCAGGCTGATAAAAATAAACATTCGAAGTTTTAGAAGTCATGGCTTGGTCCTTATATAATTGTCTTTGTTGTTGGAAACAACTCCTATGTACTAAGAGACATAGATGGACGATTGTTTTCTTACACGACTAATGGTTCACCTCTGAAACACTACGTTGAACCTGGCTGATTTCTTGTCATTGACAGTGTTGTATATATTTTATCTTTAGTTTGTACAATTTTGTTTTTATTATTTTCATTTTTTGTTTTTGGGTTTTCTTTCCTTTCTTTTGATTTCAAGATTTTGGTCAAAATTGGATCAATCAAGTTACATGTATGTTCATTGGATTGCAAAATTTTAATAAATTAATTTTGGAAAAAATGGATTACAAACAACAAAGATGAATGAATTATCTTTTGTCTGCAATACTACTTATGTAGTTTTTTCCAAACCAATCAGATTATCTTATTGAAACTTGTTGATTATAGCTCTTCTCGTCTTCTTCTTTCTTGTTCTACCCTCCATGAGTGTTTATTGAAGGGAATAGCATAATTTTTTTATGAAAATTTTGTTGAACTATTTGAGAAGAAGAAACCATCAACAAAGTATAACTTCAAAAGAAAAACCAGAAATTATGAGTTCTAGTCTATTAGAAATAGACTACCTTGTGGACTCACCAAATGTTAACTAAAAAAAATTTCACCTACTAATCTAGCCTACAAATCATTGCAAGGCCTCTCTATACATTTATTTTAATAATAATAATAGGTCAGGTCCCCTAGAAGAAAACATACGGGTGATTATTTTTGACATAAAATTTCCCTCAACATATTTTATCTTCATATCAGTTATATGGTATACCGATTCAGGTTTTATTGTTTGTCATCACACATGTCTCGATGGTTTCAAATGCTTGCTTGCATTTGAATATGACAAATGGTAGTTTCACAAGAGGCATCCGAGGGTGGTAACTATGTTTATTTCTTCTTGGTATGGTGACATTAATTTGATACTCAACGAATGAATTTGCATAAGGTTGGTTCTATTCCTATGATTACATGCATGGTGAAAAGATTTTCAAAGCATAAGGGTTACAAATTTGAGCTTATATAGCTTACATGTTTTTTTTTGAGTTTGGTATATACACGTCATTTTTTATATGGAAAATAAATACAATTTTTGCATAGTAATGCAAAGCATGCAAAGTTTATTTTTTCATACACATAAAGGGTTGGTATGGTGATAATGTGTTGAAAAATGGTATAAACCTTGGGTTTAACAAAATGCATGATATATGTTACATGGCATGGCATATCATTTATGATTGAAGATGCGAAAAGATGTAAGCTCTGGTTTACTCATGTGGATATACAAACTGATATGATTGATGGTGATTGGAATGACATATATTCTGAGGCTAATATAACACATGGTATTATGTTATGTGAGTTGAATGTGATGTGACTTGGTTGTGATGAGCTTCACATGGAATGAGTTTATGATTATTTGTTTCATATGTTGAGTTGGCATGCTCATATGGTATTGAACATGAATGAGTTGGCCATGCATTTATTTTGAGAGGACGTGGTCTTTAATGTTGAGTTGGCTCACACTTTACCACCTTTAAACGAACAAAGGTTATGCCATTTGCATTGTTTGAACCATGGAACAAATCCCTACTTGGTCTGAAGAATGAACTCACCTAGTCATTGTGGCAACCGTCTTAGCTTTGGTATAAACTCACCATTGGACATAGTAAGTACACTAGCTTTTGAGCATCTTTTGCATGTTTGTTTTTTGAAATGGTTAAGTTTTTGGCTCTGGTTGGCTAGTCTTGAGTGTAAAATTTCTCTCTTTCCCTATCTTTTGTTTCTTAGAAAATTATTTGAGGAATACAATGAAAGAATTGGTGGTTGTTAGATGTAAATGGTGGTCTAGTTTTCAGTTGATGTTGGTCACCCTCTATTCTCTAATTTTGCATCTTATGTTTGTCATTTATGTTGATTAAAGTTTGTAAATGGTGGAAATTGGATATGACTCGAACCTATCTCTGTCGTTACATGCAAAGAGACAAAGATTCGAACTTGAGTTAGTTCTTTACTATCAGTTATACAAGCTCTGTAGTTTTGAAAGTAATGGGTTAGACCCATTTTTGTGGTATGCACATGCAATAAAAGAGTTCAAACCCAAGGTCATTTGTTGTGAAATTGTGATGAAAATTGATGTGAGCTTAACATGCAATATTTTTCAGAGGTTTGTGTTACACATGTTGTTTGGTTTATTTTGTTTTGACTTGGGTCATTCCTCTCAACTCATGTCTCCAAATGGGTTCGAACTTGGGCTCATATTTATGTTATTGATGTTGAATTTTTTATGGTTAGCTCACACAAATGTAGTTTATTTCATTTTATCATTAGTTGAACCATAACTACTGCAACAACAATACACAAGCTGCAGTAAACCAAGATCACAAGAATAATAACCACGCACAAAAGAACACAAGAAGTATCTTTGGAAAACCCTTCTTAATCAAGGGAAAAACCCAACAATCCTTTGCTATATTCTTAAGAGAAGATCCCCCACACCATAAACCCTAGATGCACACAGGAGGGTGCTCTACAACCTTGAAACTAGCGCCCAAGAGAGGTTCGCACTTCAGCCGTAGAAGTGTTACTGAAATGATGAGAAGACAAGTGAAGTGAGTGTGATCCACAATGGGGATCCACTCTTATTTATACAAGACTTGACACATCAAAAGGTGTATCCATTGGCACAATAGGGTCGACCTCTTTAACTAAAAAATATAATTAATATTTACACAATATTAATTATCTTTCACATGATGAGGCCGACTTGTACCCTTTACATCACAAATTAGGGTTACAAGTAAATCTTACTCTTAGACAATATAGCAAGGATCTCACATGCCCACTAGTGCTCAACCACTAGGGACACATCCACCTATGCTCAGCCACAGGGATGCCCCTCTCAACAGATCAACTCAACCAAGTCCACAGGAGTACCATCTCAAGCCGACTCAACTAAGTCCATAGGAGTACAAGGCATGAGACCATCTCAAGCCGACTCAACTCAGTACAGAGGAGTACAAGGAAGGAGACCATCTCAAGTCATCTTAACTCAGTCCAGAGGAGTATACAAGAGACCACATGCCATCACAACTCAGTCCAGATTCTAATGCACACCCATCACATGGACACACCCAACACTTGGGGTCCCTCACACATATGTCTCAACTCAGTCCAAAGGAGAACGATCTGGAGGATGTCTCATGAAGTTTCAATCAACAACACTCCCTCTCAGCTAGGGAGGCATTATCCACCAGGTCAAGTCTCTCACGAAAGTACTCGAACTTCGTCTTGGAAAGCGGTTTGGTGAAGACATATGCGACCAGCTCATGTATAGAAAGGTATTGCATGTGTACTGCTTTCTTGTGCACTATATCTCTGATATAATGGTATTTGATCTCAATGTGTTTCAATTTATAGTGAAACACAAGATTCTTTGATAGCTTCACACAACTATGTTTATCGCAATGCGGGATAACGGTGGAATCCATCACATGACCAAATAAATATCCAAGTAACTTGCGAAGCCACATTATTTCGTGGATTTCCACACATAACGCTATGTACTCTGCTTTTGTGGTACTCAAAGCCGCAGAGCTTTGTTTCCTGATGCACCACGAAACCATGGAAGATCCCAAAGTAAAACAACCACTGGATGTGTGCTTCCATTCCACTACGCTCCTTGCCCAATATGCATTGGCATATCCATGTAATCTCATGTCTACACGAGAGGCATATCTCAGGCCATATCTAATTGTGCCTCGTAGATATCTCAACACATGCTTCACTGCTATCTAGTGAGTCTGTCTCGAATGACTCATAAACTGACTAAGTACACTCACTGCATAGCATATATCAGGTCTGGTGTTAACCAAATACATCAATGATCCAATCAATTATTTGTAAAGATGTGGATCAATCTCGCTTGACTCAGAAGAATCCTCGTTCATCTTCTTCAAATTCATCACCATCAGTGTAGGCATGGATTTGTAGTCTGTCATACCGAATCTCTTCAATATCTCAACTATATATTTTCCTTGACTCAGGAAAATCTCATTAATCCTCTGCCATACTTCTAGTCCAAGAAGTAGTGCATAATACCACTATCCTTCATCTCAAATTCAAAAGCCAATGCACGCTTGCATTCAACAATAAGGCTTTCTAAATTAGTGAGGAATAAGTCATCAACATATAGGACCAAAATCAAGCACTCATCACCAACAATGGGATAGTATAGGTTGGATCGGAAACACTCTTGTTGAATCCCAAACTCATCAATTATCCAAAAATCATGCTCGAGGTGCCTGCATTAGTCCATATAAGGTTTTCTCCAACCTGCCTACATGAGACTCCTCATGTGTCACAAATCCATCTGGCTTCTTGATGTAAACTTCTTCCTTAGTCTCACCATTGAGAAAGGGTTGTCTTTACATCCACCCGATGCAGTCTCCAACCCATGGATGCTACAATATCAATAATCATACAGATGGAAGTGTAACAGGAACAAATGTCTCCTCATAATCCATTCCCTCCACCTGACAGAATCTTATAGCCACAAATCTTGCTTTGTACTTCTCAACACTTCCATCATCTGCATGTTTGATCTTATAGATCCACTTGGAAGTCACCACAGACTTCCCTTTTGGTCTTAGAACAATATCCCACACATCATTCTTCATAATGGACTGATACTCTTCTGTCATGGCATCTTACCAAAACTCCCGTCATGTTGCTTCTCCATGACATGAAGGTTCAGTATCAATGATGTGGCTCATAGCTGAAACATAGCTCGAAAGTCTCTGTGGTCTCTTGCTCTCTTGGAATGTATCATGAGGAGATGCATGTCCCTCTGCCTCCAGCAGAATCTGTCGAGCCCATGTAGGCTTCTCCCAACCTACTACCAATGTCTCTGGGAATCATCAGTTGGAGCCACATGATCAACTGGATCAATAATTGTCTCCTCTGAACTATTGAAGGGGGAGAAGGTATTGTCTCTTCCATATTCTCAAATAGTTTAACTTCCACTGAGTCAAGTGACTCCCTCTGAAGTCTGAAGGATAGACATCTTCTTTTTCCGGTGTTGTTAACCTAGAGACATCTCATGTATTCTTAGGTCCTCTACTGTCTCTATAGTACTTTGTTGGCCTCTCGTACTAGGATAATAACCAAGATGACCTCTCATAGGGATAACAATCAAAATGGCCTCATGTACTAGGATAATAACCAACCAACAAAAAATGGGCTCCCGTACCAGGGATAATATCCCTTCAATAATGAAATAAGAAATATGGCCTCCCATAGGGATAACAACCAACATGGCCTCATGTATTACAATAATGATCAACCAAACAAAAAAACATTTGGACTCCCGCACCAGGGATAATGGTCCAAGTCACGAGGGATCCTAGACTAGGGATAATACCCTTCATTATAAAAAACAAGCTACTACAAAGTAATGATGAAATCAATTAAGGAAAGTAGTACAAGACTTACCTTAGTCTTCAATCATGCTCAACCTTTCTTTTGGTCTTCCCGATAAGACTGAGGTAGAGGAGAACTCCTCGTCATTCTTGCTTGCATTCCTTGACTTCTTTTGAGGTGGATAAAGTTTCTTTCCTTTCTTCTCACATAGTGACAAGGGCTTGAAACCTTGCACATCACTCGCTGTAAGTCTAGTCTCCTCGATATCCACTAGAGCTTGAATTCACATAGTGACAAGGGATTGAAACCTTTCACATCACTAGTTGCAAATCTAGTCTCCTTGATATCCATTAGCACTTGAATAAGGTGTACTTATAGCACACACTCAAAAAGGTCACGCCAAGGATTACTCTTTAAATCTGCAATGTACCTCTCACATCAACTGTCTTCAAGCTTTCATCATTTTGGATAATACTTCATGTTTGATAATTTGACAAATGGATGGCACATCCATTCTTAATATTCATCAATTTTCTGTCACTATATCTTCATCGTTGCCTTAGATATGGTCTTGTGTTTGCTTCAGAATAAGCCTCAATATAGGCATGGAACAAACTTCGAGAATTTATAAAAAACCGATCAAGAAATTTGCCTTTGGATGTTGTTTTAATGCTCCTCATATTTGCCTCCAAGAATGTTGTTTTAATACACTTCAGATTTGTCTTCAAGGTTGTTTGCATACACTTCAAATTTGCCTTCAAGGTTGTTTGCATACACTTCAAATTTTCCTTCAAGGTTGTTTGCAATTACACTTCAGATTTTACTTCAAGGTTGTTTGCAATTAACTCAAAAATTAGTCTTTCAACGTTAGATATTCGGCCTTAATGCCTTAGGAAACTCGACCTAACAATTCTTCACACATAGCCTTAATATGCTAGAGAGTTTTTCTCTTTAAACCTTAAATCAACACTCAAACACATGCCTGAAACTCGACCTTAAGTCTGTTGTTTATGTCTGCGTTTTAGGTCTATTGTTTAGGTCTGCAGTAAAGGCCTGAAACTTGGCTTTTAAGAAGATCAGATCTGTCTTTAATAACTATCAAAAAAATTTCCTTAGATCCACCTAAAAAGCTAGACTGCAATTAGTTTTAGGTCAACAGTTTTAGGGTCTATTGTTAGGACTCTTCTGTGGTAGCCCTAGAGGAGTCTCCCTATCCTGCGGTCTCCCTTTAAGACCTTCAACAGGGCTCGACCAAGGCTGATAGGCTTGCGACCAACTTTAAAACTTCACCACAGAGGTCCAACCATCTTCTTTACAACGACAGGGTTTAACATCCCTCAACTTCCCACGATCTTCCTTCTTTTGATTGTGCAATGGTCTTCTTCAAGAACCGCTTTGATACCATGTTGAATTTTTTATGGTTAGCTCATGCAGATGTAGTTTATTTTATTTTATCATTATCTGAACCATAACTACTGCAACAACAATACACAAGCTGCAGTAAACCAAGATCACAAGAAGAATAACCATGCACAAAAGAACACAAGAAGTATCATGGGAAAACCCTTCTCAATCAAGGGAAAAACCCAAAAATCCTTTGCTATATTCTCAAGAGAAGATCCCCCACACCATAAACCCTAGATGCACATAAGAGGGTACTCTACAACCTTGAAAATAGCGCCCAAGAGAGGTGTGCACTTCAGCCGTACAAGTGTTGCTGAAATGATGAGAAGACAAGTGAAGTGAGTGTGATCCACAATGGGGATCCACTCTTATTTATACAAGACTTGACACCACAAAAGGTGTGTCCATTGGCACAATAGGGACGACCTCTTTAACTAAAAAATATAATTAATCTTTACACAATATTAATTATCTTTCACATGGTGGGGCCGACTTGTACCCTTTACATAAAAATTAGGGTTACAAGTAAATCTTATTCTTAGAAAATATAGCAAAGATCTCACGCATCCATTAGTGCTCAATAACTAGGGACACATCCACTTGTCCTCAGTCGTGGGGATGCCCCTCTCAACAAATAAACTCAACTGAGTCCACAAGAGTACCATCTAGAGAACCATTCTCAAGCCGACTCAACTAATTCCATAGGAGTACAAGGCAAGAGACCATCTCAAGCCAACTCAACTCAATCCAGAGGAGTACAAGGCAGGAGACCATCTCAAGTCATCTCAACTCAGTCCAGAGGGGTAGACAAGATGTTGAAATAATGTAACTACGAAGAGCATTCTTATTATTATTGTTATTTTATTATTAGGATTAAATTGTGGATTAATCATGTCGGTAATTGTACAAGGACCAAATCCCATTTTGCGGATTGGTCATCAGACAATTATAAAGGGTAGAATAAGAAGTTGGACCCAACAGTTATTATTGAAGACCCAGAATTAATTAAAGGTGGGTTTACCCACCTAGAGTGAGAGGTCGGCCCTGCCAGTGAAACCCTTTCACACGTGCCAATCTTGTATATATAGGGGGCTAGCGCCTCACTTCTAACACACAAATAACTTGCTCATTATCTTATGAGGCAAGCTGCAATTACCATTTAGAGAGAGGAGAAGAAGAGTGGTGCATCTCTTGGGGAGGACTATCTGTATTGGTTTGAGTTATCTCTTGAACAT
>JZKD02S1781231.1:866427-884218 GCA_000966675.3 Picea glauca | reverse complement strand
AGGGTCCACACCCTACAATGGAATATACAATGGCACCATGTTGTTGGGCGTTTTTTCATCGTTTATTCAGTTTTGGGCAGTCTCATCACTTGAAATCCTACACTGGTCAACATATATATATATATATATATATATATATATATATCATGGAAAAAAGAAAGCAATTTTATTCATATTGACAAAATTACATTAGTACATGCTCTGAGCATTCTGGTAGCTAGTAGCTCCATTAGGTATGATTGTGTAGATTTCCACAGTTAATCATGATGATGGAGAATGTTTCTGGATGTAGACTATGCATGAGGTTTCAAAATGTCCAACGTTTCGAGTGGACACTCCACTCATCATCAGGGACATAAAATCTCATAAGGTGGAAGAGAGAGTCGAGTTTCCTTTCCTATTTATAAATTAAGAGAGCAAGTGACTGTTGTGGGAAAGAGAAAAAAATAAATTAAATAATGGGAGATAGAACGAAAGAGAAAAATAGATTAAATAATGGGAGATAGACGTTGAGATTAGGGGAAAAATAATATTGATAAATTGTGATGAGAAAGAATATTCAATTGGGTGGAAAAATTAGTGGAAAAATAATAATAATAAGGATGGAAACAAATTTTTAAAGATAGTCGTTGAGGTAAGTAAAAACAAAGAGGGGAAAGCGATTAGCATAATAATTACATTAGGGAGGGATATTAGAGTGATTCAAAATTATTAAATATTTTTTTTGCATAAATTAAATTAAATAAGGATATGCATAAATTAAAGAGGTAATATAAGATAGGTTTTCCATTTTGAAATCTCATACACAACTCTGTTAGGATTATTGAAGATAGATGTAAAAATATTGGTTCAAATTATATACAAAAAAACTATTTTCCATCGGCCCAAAAAGGGTTCAGGCTGGAAGAATCCCATTAGAGATCACTAAGTATAAAAAATTTATCTAGATTATAATATTAATATTCAAAAAGAAGAACCCCCAAATGGGGTGACACCTGGTGAACGCTTGTCACATGGTGCGCTGACAACGAGGGTAGTTAAATCCCCTCGCCACCACCCTCCTCCTGTGTCCATTCGAAATGTATAACATTCATTTCAGGTAGAGCTCAGTGCGTCGGGACAGATTGACAACCTTAATGGTGATTCAAGCTTGGCCCTTTGGTACAGGTACGATGCAACAAGGTTGCATTACCTTGGATTTCATGGCTACCCAGGTTGTCACTTCCCTCATCATCATGCAGGTATCTCCTCACTATGGATTTTATCTCCAGAACTTGTCTTTAGTTTTTCATTCTCTCTTGGTTGTTATGCTCCGAGCACACGGAGCCCCTGTAACTCTCCTTCTGTCCATTATCAACACTTTTGGCCTCTCCTATGTCAACTCCCCCCCCTTGAGATCAAACTCGCCATGCCTCGTGAGAGAGGCAAGTCCCAACATGGGCCGACCTACTACAGTCAAGTAGGCAGGCATCGAAGCACATGACCGACCTCTCTCTTTCCCAATCTAGGAAGTAGCTCGACCCTCTCTCCCCACTTTGGTCAAAACTGGTGTGATAATGCTAAAGCTGAGTTTCACCTGTCTAAACCAGAGAAAATATATGGGGGATGCATAGTGGAGGAGGATATTCCTCCTAAATGGGAATAAATTTCACCTAATTTACAGAAGACCGCCATGGAGCAGTGGCCACATACTGGTACTAGTATCCCTTTGCATTCTCTTGAATTGGCCATGACAGGATGTATAGTAGAAGAAGAAATCCCTCCTCCGATGCCAGATTACTATAAGAATTCTATCGACCCCAACGATGAGGACCCGATGATAAAGTCTAGTGATTGTTGGAGCGAGGAGGAAAACCATAGAGAAACATACACAAGAGTGCAAGTTCGCCCAGCTCTAGGTAGCCACGACCTACTCGACTCCTACAGGCTCACAAAGGATCATTTGGTATTGATTTTTGAGATGAGAAGAGACTTGGCAGAGCAACTGCACAACCAACACATCATTAGCAAGCGCATGGACGTTATGTTCAACTCCCTGTCAAGTGAGCCTGCAAAAAGTCATTTCTCGACATGCTGTTAGCCATACACCTTCAAAATTTTCTAGGATGGACGCCCGGGTTTTCCTCATGTCTGGTCTCTTTACTGTTAATTTCTCTGGTTTTAGCTACAAGGTTTTTGTGGAAATTAGACTCTATTTCATTGGCTGGTCCTTGCACAGTGTCGACCACCTATTCTAGTTTCCATGCATGTGGTAGAACAGATGGCGAGTCCTTTTGTTTTTTCAGACATGTGTCGTTTTCTGGTCCTTGAACATTGTCGTCCACCTATTCTGGTTTCCATATATGTGGCAGAAAAGATGGCGAGTCTTGGTGTATCCTCAGACATGTGTCACTTCTTTTGTTAGCGTAAGGTAATGCAATCTTTTATTTACAAAAAAAAATATTCAAAAAGAAGAAACAACATTTGTTCTTTTAATTAGACAATGGTCCCAAGGTCATGAAGAAATTTCAAGGAGCTATTCAGGCTCTTTTCCCATACTTTCTGACATCCTTGGTCCAGTGTCAATCTAGCTTTTGAGAGTCGATCCACTTATTTGTTCAAAGTCCTGTAGACATGAGAAAATGTGAAGTGTGAGAATGTATGTAGAAGTATTTTGATGTCATCCAACAAGGACTGCAAAGTGTAGGAGTGTAGATATTTACTTCCATTCAAGCATTTGATAACAAGCATATAGTCCCCATAAATGTTTATGTGAGAGATCCCTTTTTCCTTGGCAAGAATTAACAACAGTTTTATGGCCATGAATTTGTTGAAATTGTTTGAGGATTCCCCCATATTTGTAGAAAAGGATGAAGAGATGTAGATATCATAATGAAGAATCCCCCCATGGATCCATCAAATAAATCCCATGTAACAACCCCTCTGTTACGACATCAATGTAATTGAGAATAGTAGTGGTAAATGTTTTTTTTGAAACATCAACATTAGAACAAGTAACATGCGACAAAACATACATCAATATTTACACATCTATTATCATCTACATCTTTTCACTGCAAGAATCAACTATAACATTATGATACTAAAAGATCAATGATATCAAATAACAAAGGTGTATACCCACCCAACTTATCTTCCAAGGTTAGGACCTCCAAGACACATAATCAACGCTCAAGTCCAGAATTCATTCAATTGATTTTGAACATTTAAGGTCTCAGGACTAGCGATTGTTCTAAAGAACATGGAGATATCTATTCCCATAACCAAATCAATTCTAGACTCAGGACTAAAGTAACAATAAAGTACTTGATCATAACTCATATTAAATATTCAAATACTCATTATACTAGACAAAAGTTTACTTCTCTTAAGATTACGAACAACAATAATTACTCATCATCTAGATAATATGCCCTCTCTTTAGAATACCATCATCTATTATTTAATAATATGCCTCCTCTTTATTAATTAGATTGTCTAATCATTATTTACCTTAAAAACATTTCTTCCCTAAATGTAACATTAATCATTCAACATCTAGACAAAATGTATCCTCTTTATAAGAATGCAAATCAATTGTTTCTCACTATCTAGACAAAATTACTTTCTCCATAAGAATACCACATAAAATTTATAGTCAAAATTTAACAATTTTCTTTCCCTTAAAAATATAAGTAGCAAATAAATTTTTCACTATCAAACAAGGGTTCCACACGTAATACATGGATCACCCATAATAACTCCAACAATAAATTCCATCCTACAATCAAATTGAAATGTAAACTATACCAGTTAGCTTAGCTTAATCACTGACTCAACTTCATTAATAAAGGCATTCTATCATGAGTCTTTTGAAACCAAGTGAACAATTTACCAACTATAGTGCAAAGATTTCATAATCAATAAACGTAAAATTCAAGATCTTCGCAGTAGAGTTACTAGTACAACTTTATAGACTCAATATAATATCTATCTAGTATCAAGATAGTTTAATTTTACAATATATCGTTTACCTTAGGTGGGTAAGATATCAATATCTAACAAGGATTTGTCAATTGAAGCTTTCGAATTAGAGATACAACTTAAGTTTAAGAAATCGTGTTCTAAAAATACTTCCTTCGCTACTCAAACGACGACTAAGGGCTCCTTAACCGGTTGGAAAGGAGAGTCTGATTATCCAGATTGGGGATAAAATAAATCAAGACACTTGAAGGTAGGGCGAGCTTGGCGAAATGGTACTAAGACGACCGTTCCAAAATTCATACATTTGGAAGGAGATACTAAGATCTAGCAAGGGTATACCAATATTCTTGGTAGATACAATTAATGATTAAGTCAACAAATCAATGTGTGAAGAACTGAGGTAACGATATCCAACAAAATCGTTACAACACCAAAGATAACAGATGGAGTTTTGGATTCGCTACAAACATTTAGAGGTCAACTAAAATTTGATTAACCGAGAGGCTAGACTTTAGTAAATTCACAACTCATGTTACTTTTGTACAATTACTCACAGGTGTAGTGGAGAGAATGATATCATTAAACTTTGATTACAAAATACTTCAGTCAATTTATATAGAGACCCAATATATATATATATATATATATATATATATATATATATATAAAGAATCACACCCCCAAAATATACAGTAACCAATACAAGATTTGGGTTCCTGAACTGTAAAGAAATCACGCACATCTTAGCAGTATAAAATTGGAAGTAAATCAATTACAACTATGGCGGCACAAACAAGAAAGACTCCAGAATCGTATTTAGAGAATCCAAGAAAATTCCACTCCAAATTTTGTTTAAGAATTCCAACGATCCAATGATTTTTAACCTTTCGAAAAGCTTTTGATCTAGGCAGTGATCAATACAATATTCTAATTTCCAGAAATTAACAAGATACCACCAAAAAAGAACTTCTAAAATGTTGATCGACAATTTAAATTATTGTTTTAAAATACAACACGAATTATGGTTTGAATTCACAATAAAATTTACAATGCCATTCGAAGTTCAATTCGGTTTTGCAATAAAATTTACAGCGATAAAACAATTCCTCTAGGAATCGATCTATCATTTAGTTGGCAACGAACAATAACAATTGGGTTTCAAGAAATTCTAATTAATTTTGCCGCTGCTTTAACCATTATAATATACAATTTTTATCATTCTATAATAAAATTTAAAAATAAAATATCGGAACCAATGAAAACTGAGAGTTATGGTGTCCTTCAAACTCTTGCGCTCCTTCTGTACTCCATCTTGATAATCACCGAAACTTCACCGGTACCTCCCATCCAATGTTAGGGGTACTCTTCTTCCCCCTTAGCCCCCTGAGTCACAAAGGGGCCACACACAAGAAACCAACAAACAATAGCTCCAAGGATTTCCTCGCAAGGAAGAGCTTCCACTCTTTCTCCAAGCTTGGTTTTCCAACTCTCACAAGTAAAACACAGTCCACAAAATTTTGGCAGCATAACATTACCAAGTAAAAGAGAGATCCCTTTCCCTTCTACCACATTTGTTTTATAGAAAAATCCCCAATGACACATGTCCTCATGCACAATTAATTATATTTTTAATTAATTTAATTAGGATTATTCACCCATACACTTGTCACACTCTCCCAAAGTTGCACAAGTAATTACCATTTTTATTTTACTTAAAATCCAAATTCCCTTAGATTCCCCAATGTGTTCCTATTTTTTCTCTTAGTTGTCCCTTTGCTCCCCAAATTTTCATGTAATGAGTGTCTCCTAACTAGATCTTAGTTAGAGTTGGATTAGGAATCTTCTTCTAGTTAGACTAGTGGTAGGTTGACTCGAGATTATATTCCATGTGTACTCATATTCTCTCATATTATTATTTCTTCTATTTTTAAAATTCAATTTATTAATTCCATGCACACATGTGCATTTTTCCAACCTTTAAATTTTATTCCCTCTTTTTTTTTCCTAGAGTTTGATTATATTCTCAAATCTTTTAACTTATGTCATAATTCCTGTAGTCCTTTTTTTTAAATTTAGACTTAGGATTAGAGTTTTGTTAGGCTTTATAATTAACAATTTACTGTTTAATTAATTATTTTATTCCAACAAGATCTAATCATTTCAATGTTTTCTAGGCCACTTAGATTTATTGATTCGAATTTTAATTACGTGACGTTCCCTTCAATATGCACCTCCATGTTCCAAGGGTGTCACTCACCTTAGACTAGTTTTAGAAGTTTGTCTGACCCTTGGAGTCAATACTCCATTAAATCGACCTTGTGAGAGACTAAGGGCTTCTAAGGAATAAAGACTCTGCATTATTGCATGCCCCTTAGAAATATCCATGAGTGACTGTCTTAGTGTCCTCCCTCATGACATCATGGACCTCTCGAACTAGGTAATCGTTAACCTACAACTTAGACCATGCCAGGAGTGCTCGTAGGTTGCGACAGGGACGTTGCCACACCTCTCCCTCAATGTTTGGTTTCTGTGCATGGTGATGTAAACCCCCTACCCTCGGGCTGAGGTCCGCTCCAGGATCTTTCTAAGCCTGCCCTCTTGAGTCTAATTGACTCCTTGATTTTCCCTTGGGAATATCTCATACACTCGCGGTGTATCCACAGGTCCTCATGAGTTGAGCCTTCGTGAGCAAACACCAGGCATCAACTCTTATCTTCTGATCAACAATGAAATTGCGTCTTTCGCCAAATCGAAACTTCGGGTTTCGCAATTTCGCGATTCCTGATGTCGAGCTTCTTGACTCTTCCACCTACCAAAACCTGAAATGTCGAAACGCCGAAGTCCTTGGTTGCGTCCTCCTCTGCTCCTGATTCGCGTTTCTCGACTTCGGGAATTCCAGAACCGGGAACCCCAATCTCTTGTCTTCTAAAGTGTTGAATTTACGAACCTCGACACATTCATCAATTTTTGGCTCCTCGATGGGTTTTCTCGCTTTTTTTCGGGGTTTTGGACTTCACAATTTCGCGAATCCTGACGTGAGGTTTCTTGACTCTCCAAACCCCGAACCCCGAAACAGTCAACGGAATCTGACTCTGACTATTGAAGAAACTCGCCACCTGTTCTCTCAGCTATCCTCAGTCTCTGACGTGGATTCCTGTCACTTGTCACCTTTCCCGACTTTTGGAACTTGAATCAGTCCTCGACTGTCGTTCCCCTGTCACTTCAAAACCCCGAATTTTGAAGCGATGCCTTCTATGGAATCAATGGATGATAGCCTTCCTTGAGATACAATGGCTCACATTATTTCGAGCTTCCGGGTACCGGGAGTTCGAAACTCTCGATCCTAAAACACTTGTCACCACAATCTCTGAATTCACGAACCCTGAAACATCGAAATGTCGAAACACGCCTTCACAGATATTTCGCGTTTCGCAAATTTGAGATTTCTGATGTAAAGTGCCCCAAATCCTTGTCAACGTGAATGCCGAAACCCCAATCCCCAAAATGTCGAAATGCCACTTCAAGGATTTTTCGGGTTTCACAATTCCGGGTTTTTCAATACAAAGGCCCCTAGCTCCTTGTCATCAGGACTTCCGGTATTCCGAATCCCAAATTACCGAAATCCCGAAATTCACATCCAATTCTGTTGCGACTTGTGACTTTGGGTTTTTCCCTCCGTTGTGTCTCAATCGCTTGTCCTCAAGACCCCCGAAATGTCGAACTCCGAAATTCTGAAACGCTGAAAATTCTGCTCCTCGCCTTCACACACGATAATCCAGTTCGCGCTTCGGGAGTTCAAGCGACCAAGGGTTTCTTCCACACTTCGGACCTACAACCCCCAAAATGCCAAAATGATCTCGAAAGTCCAATAGTCGTGATCAACGGTCCACATTAGATCCTGTCTCTCGAAGGATGAACTTGTCCAATGCTTAACTTCCCCCACAACTCTCATGGATCCTACGGTCTTCGTTATTTCGTGAATTCTCCACAGAGAATTTTGACCGTTCTATTCTTCCCTCAAGAACCTCTGCGAAATGAGTTAATGTTCCCTCACTGTGACCTTCCTTCTGCAAGCAACTTCACTTCGCCTCCCTTTGAATACTTCAAAGGCACTACCCCTTATGAGCTTTCTCTAATAAATTCAAGCCTCGAACAAGGGCCTTTGCTCGCACCCCTTGTGGTAGACCTTCAAATAATTCCATGTTTTTGAACTCTCGACTCTATGCACCTTCTGCAACAACAGTCTTTCTCTCTTCCACCTTAGTTAACAACTTCTAAGGACTCAGCTAGCATGCACACGTCTTGCATGGCTCCTATGCTTCACTTGCACTTCTGCTGAAATGAGAACAACGGTATCCCTCCTCAGCTTTCAGAGATAAACTCTGAAACTTGTCAACGCACACCTTGCGGACGCTTTCACTGCACTCCTTTCAGGAACTTCTCTCACTCAGGAAGAGAAACAATTGAAACTCATTCTCTCTCTCTCTCTTCTAGACTTCAAACAATTAACATGAAATCATATACATTCACAGTACTAAAGAAAATGCATAACAAAGAGCATAAAACAACTGTAAGCAGACCATTCAACATGTACAAACAAAAAACAGCATAACACCATGAATCTGAATTAAAGCTTTATATATTAATTCAAAGCTCCTGTACATGAGTTCTTCTTCTCAACTTTTTGCTACAACTCTCCCTTCTCTTTGCTCTATGCTAATGTTACAATAATGATCTCATGATCTAAAGATGAGGGTGTCTATATTCGGTTTTCCCTCCTGCTCCTAAAACTGTCTAATATATGATTCAAATCTACCTACTTTCATTAACTATGCATAAATGCCTCTACATTCTACAGATGAGAGCGAATCACTCATGATCTGTTTACAATATGCAAGTACACTTCCCTTTAACCATTTCATTAATGCTTCAAAAACATTTCAAAAATGTGCACTGGTGGTCTTCCAGCTGTCTTCCTCCTTCACGCTTGTTTGATTGTTGACGATGCTCCTGCATCATACTCCCTTGCTTGAAAATTTTCATGAACTCTTGTTCATGAGCTCTTGCATGGTTTGTCCATGCTTGTGAATTTCTGCCTCATCCTCCCAACTAGAATCTTCAACTGGATGTCCCTTCAATTTGACCAAGTATTGAAAATACTCTTTCCTCCTGGTCTTTTTGCTAACCCTCTTGTCAATTATTCTTTCCATTTGTGGATTTGCAGCTACAGGCATTTGTTTGGTCCACTGAAATTTTGTCTGTTCATTCTCTACCCCTGCTTCTTCAGCTTTGTAAGGGTACAAATATAAGATGTTGAATATCGGTGAAATTCTGATCCCATCGGGTAATTCAATCTCGTATGTGTTTGCCCCAAATTTCTTTATGACCTTACATGGTCCAATCTTCTTCATTTTTAGTTTGTTATATGTCCCCCTTGGGAACCTCTCCTTCCTCAGATGTGCAAGAATCAGATCACCAACTTCAAATTGAAGTTCTCGTATGTGTTGATATGCTCTGTGCTTGTACTCTTGACTCGAATTCTGCAATCGTTCCTTAACTCGACTGTGAAGCTCCTTCATCGCTTCTGTAAAGTCCTTTGCACTAGCACTTCTGAATTTAGTTTGTTCCATATCTTTCAATTCAGAAACTCCCCTTGGTTGCATTCTAGATACAATTTGGAATGGACTCTGCCCTATGCTTCTATTGATCGAATCATTATAAGCAAATTCGGCCTGTGGCAGAATGTGATCCCGCTGACTGTGGTTTTCAGTCACTAGGATCCTTAGCAAATCTCCCAAGCTTCTGTTTACAACTTCTGTCTGTCCATCCATCTGAGGATGATAAGCTGAGATAAAAGAAAAACTTGTCCCTAGCTTCTTCCATAAAGTCCTCCAGAAATGTCCCACGAACTTGGTATCTCGATCTGAAACTATACTCCTTGGTAAACCGTGAAGTCTGACGACTTCTTTGAAAAACATGTTCGCAATATGAGTTGCGTCACTGGTTTTCTGGCATGGTATGAAATGTGCCATCTTTGAAAATCTATCTACCACCAAAAAGATTGAATCAAATCCTCTTTGTGTCCTTGGCAGTCCCAATATGAAATCTATGCTCACTGCATCCCACGACCTCTCAGGTATGGGTAATGGCTGGTATAATCTTGTGTTCTGCCTTTTCCCCTTTGTGTGTTGACAAATCCTACATTTTCCCACAAATTTATTAACATCTTTCCTCATCCCTGGCCAAAAATATGCGCCATTCAACTTTGAGAACGTTTTGTCATGACCGAAATGTCCGACCAATCCTCCACTGTGTTTTTCTTTCAGCAGGTTCTCCCTCATGGAGCATTTTGGAATACATAATTGATTGCCCCTGAATAATAATCTGTCCTGGATCATCTATTCGGTCCATTGGCTTCTGTCCCTGAGAATTGGATTCTCAGACGCCTCATGCGCTTCTTTAAAATCTGGGTCATCCCTGTACATTTCTTTGAGGTTATCAAAACCCAAAGTTTTGACTCTAAATTCCTACATAAGAAAACATTTTCTGCTCAAAGCATCAACAACTTTGTTAGCAGTTCCAAAAATATGTTTAGTTACAAAAGTAAAATTTTGCATGTATTCAACCCATTTAGCATGTTTTTGGTTCAACTTTTCCTATTGAGTGACGAATTGCAAAGCGTGATTACCGTTGTACAAAACAAATTCTTTAGGAACCAAATAATGTCTCCATTTCTTTAGCGCTTGTATGACTGCATAGAATTCCTTGTCATATGTTGAATATTTAATCTTTGCTTCATTCATCTTTTTGCTGAAGTATGTGACCGGCATGTCGTCCTGGCTCAAGACTGCTCCAATTGCAAATCCACTTGCGTCACACTTGACCTGGAATGTCTTGTTAAAGTCTGGCAAAACCAAAATTGGTTGCTTAGTGATCTTCTTCTTCAGCAGATTGAAACTTTTCTCTGCTTCCTCTGTCCAATGAAAAGATTTATGTCTTTTCTTCACCGTATACATCATTGGTGTGCTAATTCCACTGAAATTTCAGATGAATTTCATGTAGAAACTAGCTAATCCATGGAAGCTTTGAACTTCAAATACACTTTTCAATGATGGCCAATTCTTAATCGCCTCTACCTTATCCAGATCCATTTTCAGCTCATTTGTAGAGATAACAAAACTCAAATAAATGAGTTATGTCCTCATGAATGTTGATTTCTTTACATTAATCAACAATTTCTTTTGCTGTAATCTCCTCATCACTGTAGCTAAATGCTTTAAATTCTCTACTTCGGTCTTGCTGAAAATCAGTATATCATCAAGATATACGATGATGAATTTCCCTATGAAATCTTTTAGAACTTCATTCATCAACCTCATGAAAGTACTGGGCGCATTTGTTAAGCCAAATGACATAACAAGCCATTCATACAGCCCTTCTTTCATCTTGAATGTTGTCTTTCATTCATCAGCTTCTCTCATACAAATTTGATGATATCCGCTTTTCAAATCAATTTTTGAAAAAAACTTTGCTCCACTCAAACAATCCATCAAATCGTCCATCCTTGGCAATGGAAATCTGTATATGATGGTAATCTTATTGATTTCCCTTGAGTCTGTACACATCCTCTAGCCTTCATCTTTCTTTGGGCTGAGCACTGTTGGAATAGCACATGGACTCAAGCTCTCTCTAACCAATCCTTTGTCCATTAAATCCTGAACCTGTCTATTGACTTTTTCATTCTCCTATGGCGTCAACCTGTACGCTGCTTTGTTTGGTAAACTAGCTCCAGGTATAATATCAATATGATGACTTGTACTTTTGATCGGTGGCAATGAACAAGGTAGTTCGTCCACTACTATATCAACAAATTCCTTCAGCAACTTCTGGATTTCCTTTGGTAAATCATCCATCCTTGTACTGGTCAAAACAATTCTAGGCTTCCTGACCACAATAAATTGTGTGTCTTCCTTCTTTTTAACCTCCTTAAGAAGTTCCTTCCCACTCGTGAGAAGTACAGTGTTGCTCACCTCTGGTTTCACTTCTTTGTCCTTAATCGACAACAACATGTGAGTTCTCCCATTCTTCTCCAAGGTGTATGTGTTCTTTCTCCCATCATGAATCACATTTTTGTCATATTGCCATGGTCTACCCAGCAATAGATGACAAACATCCATGGGAATGACATCACATAATATTTCATCCTTATATCCTCCTATTTTAAATTCAACTAAACATTGTTTAGTGGCATTTACCTGATGTCCTTTTTGTAGCCACGAAACTCTATATGGGATTGGATGTTCAACAGTCTCCAGCTCCAGCTTTTCTACCATCTCTGTAGAAACGAGATTGTCTGTGTTGTCGCTATCCACGATAACTTTGCATACCCTGTCTTTGGTCTTACAAGCAGTCCGAAAAAGTCTGTTCTTTTGGGCTGGGTTCTCTGCCTCTTTCTCTGGCATTAAGAGAACTTTCCTCATCATTAAATATCTTTTGCCCTCAGCATCTTCTGCCTCAACATTCTGTCCTTGTGCTTTGGCAATGTGAGTTTCACCACCTTCTTTCTTCTTATTTGGACACTTATAAGATTTATGTCTGACTTTGCCATAGGTAAAACATTTCACTTCACCTCCTCGGCCTCTTCCTCTTCCTCTGGTACGAGGAAAAGTATTTATGTCAGCATACTGTCCTCTCTGTGAGCTTCTCCCTCTCTTAGTTTGGGTTTGAGGTTTCTTCCCCTCTTCTTTAGATTTTTGAGTTATGTCTTGGCCAATTGTTTTACCTCTGGCTTGACTTCTGCCTCGGTGTCTTTGACCTTTCTTTCAGCTCAGCTTCTCTTCAACTTTCAGAGCCATCTGATAAGAATCTTCTACATTCTGAAGGGTCATCATGCTCATCTCGTCCTGAATGTCATATCGCAGACCATTCATGTACCTAGCAACATTTTAATCATTGCTTTCCCGATGACCTGCTCTGATGTTTATCTTGTAGAAATCTTCAGTGTATTCTTTCACTAACATCAGCTTCTGTCTCAAATTCTGCATTCTCCAAAATAGAGTAATTTGATAATCCTTGGGTATGAATTTGGCTTTCATCTTCGTAACCATTCTATCCCAACTCTTGATTTTTTGCTTGCCTTTGTAGTGTCTGTCGGCTTGCAGTTCATCCCATCATAGTGTTGCATTCCCTTTAATTCTTGTAACGACATGTTTGACCTTTTTGTCTTCCTTGACATTCTCATAGTCAAAATATTTATCTAGAGCTCTAATCCAGTCTAGAAGTTCTTCAACACCCAGGTTCCCCTCATACATGGGAATCTCCATTTTTTCCCTGGCACCTATCCTTGCAACAACCCTGAATAGGCGTTCATCCACAACATCTTCGACTACAACTGCTTCTCCTTCATGTCCAGCTTCATCTTCACTTTCAGCCTCGCTGATATCTCCAGCGTCGACTGTGCACCTCTGTGTTGTCTCCGTGGCATCAAGTCTAGCACATAATTCGTGCATTTCTCTTTCCACTGTTGGATCAGGCATTGGCCTATCTCTTCTTCTCAGTGGCATGGCTGTAAAATTTATTTTTCTCTGCTATAGAAAGAAAAGAACTCTTTCTAAGCTCTGATACCACAATTGACGCAAACCCCCTGCCCTCAGGTTAAGGTCCTCTCCAGGATCTTTCTAGCCTACCCTCTTGAGTCTAATTGACTCCTTGATTTTCCCTTGGGAATATCTCATACACTCGCGGTGTATCCACAAGTCCTCATGAGTTGAGCCTTCATGAGAAAACACTAGGCATCAACTCTTATCTTCTGATCAACAATGAAATTGCATCTTTCGCCAAATCAGAACTTTGGGTTTCGCGATTTCACGATCCCTGATGTCGAGCTTCTCGACTCTTCCACCTACCGAAACCCGAAATGATGAAACGCCGAAGTCCTTGGCCGCGTCCTCCTCTGCTCTTGTTTCGCATTTCGTGACTTCGGGAATTCCAGAACCGGGAACCCTGATCTCTTGTCTTCTAAAGTGCCGAATTTTTGAATCTCGACACGTTCATCAATTTTTGGCTCCTTGATGGGTTTTATTGTTTTTTTTCAGGGTTTCGGACTTCACGATTTCACAAATCCTGATGTGAGGTTTCCTGGCTCTCCAAACCCCGAACCCCGAAATAGTTAACGGAGTTTGACTCTAACTATTGACAAAACTCGCCACTTGTCCTCTCAGTTGTCCTTGGTCTCCGACGTGGATTCCTGTCACCTGTCACCTTTCCCGTCTTTCAGAACTTGAATCAGTCTTTGACTGTCATTCCCATGTCACTTCGAAACCCTGAATTCCGAAGCGATGCCTTCTATGAAATCAACGGTTGATAGCCTTCCTTGAGATCCAACGGCTCACGTTATTTCGGGCTTTTGGGTACCGGGAGTTTGAAACTCTCGATCCTAAAACACTTGTCACCACAATCCCCGAATTCCCGAACCCCGAAACACCAAAATGTCAAAATGCACCTTCACAGATATTTCACGTTTCGCAAATTCGAGATTTCTAATGTGAAGTGCCCCGAATCCTTGTCAACGTGAATGCCGAAACCCCGATCCCCGAAATGCTGAAATTCTACTTCAAGGATTTTCCGGGTTTCACAATTCTGGGTTTTTCAATACAAAGGCCCCTGGCTCCTTGTCATCAGGACTTACGGTATTCTGAATCCTGAATTACCGAAATTCCAAAATTCACATCCAATTCTATCGCGACTTGTGACTTCGGGTTTTTCCCTCCGCTATGTCCTGATCGCTTGTCATCAGGACCCCCGAAATGTCGAACTCCAAAATTCTGAAATGCCAAAAATTTTTCTCCTCGCCTTCACACACGATAATCCAGTTCGTGCTTCGGGAGTTCGAGTGACCAAGGGTTTCTTCCACACTTCGGACCTACAACCCCCGAAATGTCGAAATGATCTCGACGGTCCAACAATCATGATCAACGGTCCACATTAGATCCTGCCTCTCGAAGGATGAACTCGTCCAACGCTTAACTTCCCCCAAAACTCTCCTAGATCCTATGGTCTTCGCTATTTCATGAATTCTCCACAGAGAATTTCGACCATTCGATTCTTCCCTCAAGAACCTCTGTGAAATGAACTAATGTTCCCTTGCCGTGACCTTCCTTCTGCAAAGAAACTTCACTTCGCCTCCCTTTGAATACTTCAAAGGCACTACCCCTTCTGAGCTTTCTTTGATAAATTCAAGCCTCGAACAAGGGCCTCTGCTCGCACTCCTTGTGGCAGACCTTCAAATACTTCCACGTATTTGAACTCTCGACTCTATGCACCTTTTACAACAACAGTCTTTCTCTCTTCCACCTTAGTTAACAACTTCTAAGGACTCAGCTAGCCTACACACGTCTTGCATGGCTCATGTGCTTCACTTGCACTTCTGCTGAAATGAGAACAACGGTATCCCTCCTGAGCTTTCAGAGATAAACTCTAAAACTTGTCAACGCACACCTTGTGGACGCTTTCACTGCACTCCTTGCAGGAACTTCTCTCACTCAGGAAGAGAATCAATTGAAACTCATTCTCTCTCTCTCTCTCTTCCAGACTTCAAATAATTAACATGAAATCATATACATTCACAGTACTAAAGCAAATGCATAACATAGAGCATAAAACAACTGTAAGAAGACCATTCATCATGTACAAACAAAAAACATCATAACACCATGAATCTGAATTAAAGATTTATATATTAATTCAAAGCTCCTGTACATGAGTTCTTCTTCTCAACTCTCTGCTACAACTCTCCCTTCTCTTTGCTCTATGCTAATGTTACAATAATGATCTCATGATCTAAAGATGAGGGTGTCTATATTCGATTTTCCCTCTTGCTCCTAAAACTGTCTAATCTATCATTCAAATGTACCTACTTTCATTAACTATGCATAAATGCCTCTACATTCTACAGATGAGAGCGAATCGCTCATGATCTGTTTAAAATATGCAAGTACGCTTCCCTTTAACCATTTCATTAATGCTTCAAAAACATTTCAAAAATGTGCGTTGGTGGTCTTCCAGTTGTCTTCCACCTTCACGCTTGTTTGGCTGCTGACGATGATCCTGCATCACATGGCCCCTTTACTCCTTATGTGATTCAGATTAGCAAGCATAATCAATCTTGCATCCACTGAAAAAAAATAGTGTCAATAATCCCCATATACATAAATAATATTGTAATCAATCATATGCCACATGCATGTAAAATGAAATACTAAAAAAAAATACAATCCAATCCCTGACTCAATTCGGAATCCAAGGAAGTGAATTGATGCCATCAACATCCATAACCTATCATGTTTCCTGCACACTTAGGAAACTCGCCAATAACATCTGACAATACATATATATCAAAATAAAAACAAGTCACAATACATCATCATCATCATATATAACCCATAATCAAATGAAATCAAAATGTACATAACTAGATCACTTGCACGCAAGTGTCCTCAAAGAATAAGTCAATAAAAGTGTGCTCAATAGAACATGATGTTACATCCCAAGGGATGGATGCTTTAATTAAGGGTGAAGGGTGTGGTTATTTTGGAGGGTGAGGGGAAATTTTAGGAAACGATTCTAGGATATTCAGAGAAGATAAATCACATTGGGAGGAGGGCTCTAGTCCATCAAATATGGCATGATTGCTGGCTAGCTAGATACCCCATGAAGATATAAGAGGGAGGGATTTTATGGGGGAGGTATCCAATGAGTCAAGCCAAGACTGTAGATCTTGTTCTATATAATCTCTTTCCCACCACGTGGAAGTTCCAAGAGTGTTATGAAGTTCATTCCATATAGTGTGGGAGAAAGTGCAGTGTAAAAATAAGTGTTGGCTTGTTTCATTTTCTTGCTTGCATAGGGCATAGTGGCTAGGGCCCACAAAATTCCATTTCTATATATTTTTCCATTTTGGATCTTTGTGAGTCAGAAGAATCCACATAAAGATTTTTTATTTCGATGGGCACTTCATTTTCCAAAGAAGCTTCCCCTACCATGGGGTTGCATCATCAATATGCTCAAGGATTCTACGAGTATCCATGTTTGGGTGCATACCCCCTAGAGGGATTAAATGACCAAATTAAGGAGTCCCTTTGATAAGAGAGGTGGAATAGGGAGGAAGATAAATAATTTTTGTATTCAATCCAGGTTGGAGCATGAGTTGCATCAATATCGATCTCCTACCAATTGAGCCAACGAGTAGTTGTTGATTAAGGTTGGTTGTCATTGATGTCAACCCTTGAAGAAAGCCCAGTAGCACAAAGGTTTGGGTAATGGACCCAAGTTTGTTTGATGGAAAGATGACTCATTATTGTCTTGTCATGGTTGATAAGAATTACAGATGGATGAACTGCAAAGTGGTCCCCTTATGGTGAAAGCCCTCACGGGAAGACGCTTTGTGGATTGAGTTATCCTAAAAGTATGGTTAGAGAACCCATTATTATTTATGGAATAATTAGATGAAGGTCAGTGAATTTTTCAGTGAAACTATCCTAGATGGATACTGCTTTTCATGCAATTTCTGGTGGTATGTGGAACGTCACATGACTCCTCACAGTTAGAGAGTTATGGCCATGAGAAGTTGGAGAACCTAGGTTTGGGTAATGGACCCAAGTTTGTTTGATGGATAATGGTATGAGTTTTGATATATTTGCAGGAAATACTATTCTCTATGGATGGTACATGTCATTCCATTTCTGGTGGTATGTGGAACGTCACATAACTCCTCACAGTTTGAGAGTTATGGCCTTACGAAGTTGGAGGACCCTCTTATGTCATCTAGAAG
>JZKD02S1781231.1:846825-859177 GCA_000966675.3 Picea glauca | reverse complement strand
TAAACTTAATAAGCATGGACAAACTACATGGAATCTTCACAACATATGAAATGAGAACTGAATAGGAAAATCTAGATGTAAAAGAAACAACCTTCAAAGCATCCAAAGGATCAAAGAAAAAGAAATAACAATAAGAAGAATATAGCAGCAACAGTGATGTCTCAGAATATGATGAAGAAGTTGCCAACTTCGTCAAAAGATTGAACAAGGGAACCAACAGTAGGTATATAGGTAAGCTTCATTTAATTTGTTTTAATTGTGATGGTATTGGTCATTTTGCTAACAAATGTCCTCATAAGAAAAAGAGAAATGATAAAGGTTACTCAAAAGGCAAATAGACATATAAAGGAAAAAGAACTGCAAAGAAAGTTTTCAAGAAAATCTTATGCACCAAAGAAGACAACTCATCATCAGATGAAGATGAAGTCAGTGATAGTGAGACAGGAAGAGTTCTATTCATGGAAGTAAAAGACTCTGACAAAGAAGACTCCGAAGAAGAATATGAAGAAGCCGAAGAAGAAATTGAAGAGGCAGAAGTTGACTATCGAGAAGAATTAATGTGTGCCATAGAAGTTATCAGAAGGGAAAAAAAGAAGAACAAGAAACTACAAGCAAAACTAGACAAGGAAAAGGACACTCTAGAACTAGAACAAATGATCACAAAATTGAAGGTTCAAATAGAAGAAGATAAAATAATTGAAGAAGCACTCAAAGAAAATCTAGAAGAAACGAACATGATCATTGGAAACTTGGAAGCAGAGATTGTCACACTAAGAAAGGATATTCAAAAGAAAAATATGCAGAATAGTTCAAAGTTTTGGATGACATTATTAGCAGTCAAAAATATCATCTTGACAAGACCGGACTTGGATACACTCAGACAGAAAAGGGATCAAGCTCCAAAAAAATAGAGCAAGAAACATATCCAAAAAGCTATGTGGAAACAATCAAAGGGGATAGAAGGATATACAAGGAATATTACAGGGATACTCCTCCACCGAGAAGAGTCAGATTTCATAATCAACAACCAACAGATAGGCTTCAAGAAGAAGAAGGATTCATAAGAGCACCTCCCTTCAGAATATCCTCAACTCCCAGGTATCAAACTATATTTTTTGGTTTATGTTATGCATGTAGTAATTTTGGACATAAAGATATGAATTGCAAAGCTAACAAAAGGAACAATAACAATTTTGAGAGTCATACACAAGGGGTTATTCAAGAAGACCTAGTGAAACACAGAGAAGAAGTTACAACGGGTTTGAATCTTTGAGCACTGAAGTGGAATGTTACAAATGTAACAATTTTGGACACGTGGCCAAAGATTTCAAAATGATAGTCCCTCCTAAAGAACCTCAACAGAATAACAATAGTCACAGACAGGAACCTCAGAAAATGACATGGATAAGAAAGCAAGATCAGTATAGCAATGAAGAATGCACAATCGCTCTACAAGCTAAGAAGAAGAAACGTGGTTGGTATGTTGACAGTGGGTGTTCAAAACACATGACAAGTGATAGAGACAAGTTTCTTTCATTACGAAAGGAAAGAGATGGACCAGTCTCCTTCGGAAATGATGATTCATCCAGAATCATTGGAAAAGGCACATTCTGAATTGGGAACAAGAATGAAAAGGAATAAAATGTTCTGCTGGTAGAAGATATGAAACATAATATTATAAGTGTGAGTCAAATGTGTGACCAAGGTCATAAAGTTACTTTCGATTCACAAAAGTGTGAGATAAGAAAAGAAAGTTCAGGTAAATTGGTAGCTACAACTGCAAGAACTTCAAGCAACATATATGTGTTGAGTGAAATTGGAAATGAAAAATGTTGTCTAGGAAAGGGAGATGAAAGTTGGCTATGGCACAGAAGAATGGGTCACATGCATTTTGATAACTTCATCAAAGTCAACAAAAGAGAAGCAGTCAAAGAAATGCCCCAGATCACGAAACCAACCAACACTTTATGCAAGCATTGTCAACAAGGAAAGCAAACAAAGACCAGGTTCAAATCAAAGGAATATTCAACGACAAGACCACTGGAAATTGTGCACACCGATCTAGTTGGAGCAACTACAACAAAGGGATTAAAAGGTGAGAGATATTTTATGTTATTAGTTGATGATTATACAAGAATGACTACAGTTTTCTGTCTCAAGAATAAGTCAGAAGCTTTTGAAAACTTCAATATCTACAAGGAAATGGTTGAAAATGATATGGATTCAAGAATCAAATGCTTGAGATATGATAATGGAGGAGAATTCACCTCAAAGGAATTTATGGACTACTACAACAATCATGGAATAAAAAGACAATTCTTCGTTGCTAGGACACCTCAACAGAATGGAGTTGTTGAAAAAAAGAACATGACAGTACAGGAAATGGCTCGAACAATGCTAATGGATTCAAAATTGACAGATATTTTTTGGAAACAAGCAGTGCATACAACAGTTCACATTCAAAATAGAGTAATTCTCAGAAAAAACACCGACAAACTCCTTACGAGGTATGGAAAAGAAGACCAACAAATGTGAAGAACTTCAAAGTTTTTGGAAGCAAATGTTATATCAAAAGAAAAGAAGGCAGAATGGGAAAGTTTGACTCTCGTGTGGAAAAACGAGTACTTGTTGGTTAATCAAGTACAAGGAAAGCATACAAGTGTTACAATATGAGATTGAACAAAGTTGTTGAAAAAATCAACGTAACAATTGATGAAACAGGCAGACAGGAATCAAAGGAAAAAGAAAATGAATCAATGGAACAACCTTTCGAAGAAGAAGCAGAAGATGAAAAAGAAGTAGAAGAGGAAGATGAAGAGAATTCGACAGAAACAGAAGAACAAGTTCAACAAGTGTCTCCAAAGACACCTAGAAGACAAGTACAGAAGAATCATCCTTCAGATCAGATTATCAGAAACAAAGATGCAGGAGTTGAGACTAGAAGAAGAATCCATTCACCAGAACAAACACACTTAGCACTCTTATCTACAATTGAACCAAACAGTTTTGAAGAAGCCAACAAGGATGAATTTTGGAATAAGGCCATGGATGAATAATTGGATCAAATAGATAAAAATGACACTTGGGAATTGGTTCCAAGACCAAAGAATAAGAATGCGATTGACACAAAATGGGTTTTCAGGATTAAATTGAATGAATATGGACAGTTTACAAGGAACAAAGCTAGATTGGTATGTAAAGGATATGCACAGATTGAAGGAATCAACTTTGAAGAGACATTTGATCTATTTTCCAGAATGGAAGCAATCTGTTTGCTTTTAGCTTATGCATGCTTCAAAAATAGTAAAGTGTATCAGATGGACGTAATTAGCTTTTTTGAATGGGGAACTTGAAGAATAATTCTACATTGAACAACTAGAAGGATTTCAGTTGTCAGAGAATGCAGACTATGTGTGAAAATTAAAGAAGGTCGTGTATGGTCTAAAACAGGCTCCTAGAGCATGGTACTCTAGACTAGATAAATATCTACATCAGGTAGGGTTCAGAAAAGGAAGTGCGGACAACAATCTTTACATCAAGGTAAGTCAAGGTAATATTTTATTAATTGAAGTTTATGTTGATGATATTTTTTTGGTAGTGATGATGACAAGTTAAGCCAGAAATTTGCAAAGGATATGCAGAATGAATTTGAAATGTCATTACTTGGAGAACTATCCTTATTTCTGGGACTTCAGATACGTCAAAGCAACCAAGGAATTTTTATTTCTCAAACCAAGTATATCAGAGAAATTTAAAGAGATTCGGAATGGAAGATTGCAAACCAATTATCACTCCCATGAAAACCAGTTGCAAGTTAAGAAAAGATGATGATTCAAAGTCTACAAATCAAAGGCAATACAGGTCGATGATTGGAAACCTACTATATGTGACAACATCCAGACCAGATGTAATGCAGGCAGTTGGAAAGGTGGCACGATTTAAAGAACCACCAAAGGAATCACATGTATTAGCAGTGAAGAGAATTTTCAGATATCTCAAAGGAACATAAGAGTTTGGATTATGGTATCCAAAAGGAAAGGATATATCTCTTATTGCCTACATAGATGCAGATTGGGTAGGTTGTATTGATGACCGACGAAGCACCAATGGAGCAACGTTCTACTTGGGTGAGTGTTTAGTATCATGTCTAAGAAAGAAACAATCATCATTATCTCTATCTACAGCCGAGGTAGAGTATATTGCAGCAGCAACATGTTGTACACAGGTTCTTTGGATGAAACAAATTTTGACAGATATACAGGTTGAGTATGATGAGCCCATTCCAATATATTGTGATAATACAAGCACCATCAGTATCTCAAAGAACCCTATGATGCACTCCAAGACAAAGCACATTCCAATCAAGTATCACTTTCTACGGGAGCAGGTTGCAGAAAAGAACATCAAAGTTGAGTATGTGGGCACAAAAGAACAAGTGAAAGACATCTTTACAAAACCACTTCCATGGGAAGCCTTTGAGTATCTTCGCCAGAGACTCAGATTTATTTATACACCAAAATGAATGCTTTTGAATGCTTATATTATATTTCTTATATGTACACGAGGAAGCACCATAAGAGGTCAGTTCATTCAGGGGGAGAAGCCCCGGATGGAAAGATACATTTTCCATTGATGACAAAGGGGGAGATATTTATCAAATGCAAAGGACAAAGGCATGATTCCAGGGGGAGAAATGGTCACACAGATGTAGAGGATAGAGGAATGGTTCTAGGTGGAGAATGAGTGATATGAATTCAGTATTGCATCAGAGTGTTTCCATCAATGCCAAAGGGGGAGATTGTTGATTAAGGTTGGTTGTCATTGATGTCAACCCTTGAAGAAAGCCCGGTAGCACAAAGGTTTGGGTAATGGACCCAAGTTTGTTTGATGTAAATATGACTCATTATTTTCTTTCCATGGTTTATAAGAAGTACATATGGATGAACTCCAAAGTGGTCCCCTTATGGTGAAATCCCTCACGGGAGGACGCTTTGCGGATTGAGTTATCCTATAAGTATGGTTAGAGAACCCATTCTTATTTATGGAATAATGAGATGAAGGTCAATGAATTTGTCAGTGAAACTATCCTAGATGGATAGTTCTTTTCGTGCCATTTTCGGTGGTATGTGGAACGTCGCATAACTCTTCATGGTTAGAGAGTTATGGCCATGAGAAGTTGGAGAACCTAGGTTTGGGTAATGGACCCAAGTTTGTTTGATGAATATTGGTATGAGTTTTGATATATTTTCAGAAAATACTATTCTTTATGGATGATACATGTCATTCCATTTCTGGTGGTATGTGGAACGTCACATAAATCCTCACGGTTTGAGAGTTATGGCCTTACGAAGTTGGAGGACCCTCTTATGTCATCTAGAATCCCCAAAAGGTCAAAGTAGTCAAAGTGTTTTAAGAGATTTTAGAAGGTAAATAATAAAGTGAAGTGATGAGTGCATTATAATTCAAAGTGAATACAAAATAAATTATTTAAATAAAAAATATAATGGAGAAATTAGAAGTGGATGCACACTTTCAACTTCCTAAGTTCTCTGGAAAAATTAATGGAGACAATGTGGATTCTTGGATTCAAAGTCTCTCTACATACTTCAAAAATCATCACGACATCTCCGACGAGGATAAGCTTCATATTGACATCTTACAAATGGAAGGAAATTCCCAGGCCTGGTGGGATACTCTACCCATTGGGACCCAACTTATTGTGGATTTGTAGGAATCTTCCTCGTCTTCTACTCCTCCTATCGACACTTGGGAAGCGCTCCGTAACAGATTTTATCCTTCTGAATACCGTTAGAGTATTTTGGCTCATTAGTTGTAGCTCCACCAATTCTCAAACTAGTCCATGCAACAATACATTGAAATATTTACCAAGATCCTTATCTAGCTTCATACTCAGGACTCCGGAGAGGTACTCATAGTAAATTTTAATTTATGTTTATTGATTTTTTTACACAGTGAGGTGGATATTTTTTACATTAGTTCTCTAGATAAGGATTTATCCCATGCTCTAGAAGTTGAGAATTAGCTAGCCTCCCAATTTAAATCCCCTTAATCTCATCCTAACTCATCCTCCATGCGCTCCTCTCCAAATTCTCCCTCTTCCAATAAGTATGCTAAATGGTGCACATTCCATAAGTCTTATTTCCATAACATTGTTGATTGTCGTGTCCTACATAATCTGTCTATTGCAAAAAATATTTTTGTTGATACTTCTGAGTCCTCATCTTCAATGCCTCTTCCTTCTGAGACAATATATTTAGACAATCCCACGGCTGCATACCCCTCTTTTCTTTTGATTCCTATTGATTCTAACGCTACCTCGATTGCCTGTCTCTTCACCCACAATTTCCAAATCAAGCAGTCTCTTGCTATTCTCATTTATTGACAATGGCAGCCGAAATAATTTAGTATCTCAAGATTTGTTGAATCGATTAAACCTTCCCATCACCCCTCATCTCTCTCCTTATCAATTAGGGTGGGTTCATAAGTACATACCTCGTCTCATGGTCACATAACGTTGTGGCGTCACCTTTTTCATTGGAACCTTTCATGATTCTATCCTTTGTGATGTGTCTTCGTTGGATTGTGCAGATATTATTTTGGGAATCCCATACCAGGAACAACGTGATGACATCTACCATGCTCACACCCACCAGTATCACCTCAAACAGGATGGTCGAACTTATGTTCTTACATCTTCATCACTGAAATCTCCTCCTATGCTCGTTGGCCAAGATATTGTCTGCCAAGTAAGCCTCAATAAATCCCTCTCCTTATGATTTGTGCACCCTATTAAGCCAGATCATACACCCCAGTCCATTTCACCTGATATTTTTGTTGTTCTCTTTGAATTTTATAATGTGTTTTCTCCTCGGGAAGGCCTTCCACCTCAACACCCTGTTGAGCATTCTATCGACCTCATTTCTGGTGCTACTATTCCTAATTCCCCTTCGTACTGCTTGGATCCTCATGAGGATGTGGAAATTGAATGCTAACTCCAACAACTTCTCAATGACGACCATATCCAACCCAACTTCTCTCCTTGTGCCTCCCCCACCTTCATTAATCCCAAAAAGGAGGGTGGCGAGTGGTGTTTAGTCACTGATTATCAAGCTCATCCTGTTTGCAAACTTTGTCTCGTAACAAGATCACTTTTCTAAGGATCTACAAGATTCCCAACAATTTTATAAGTCCCATTATGGTGTGAAAAGGTTGTCACATGGAGTGTCAATTCTTTCAATCCCAATTTTATCACAAGATGAAGCCACTCCACTATGGTCCTTACACAGTTCTACAGAAAGTTGGAGACAATGCTCATCGTCTCGACATTCATCCACAGTTGGGTATTCACAAAGTGATAAGTGTGAACAATCTCAAATGCTATGAGCCTCCACTCCTAGAAGAAGAGGTCACCATCTCACACCCCTATGAGTTGATTCCAAATTTCCAGACACCTCTCCTTCAGGACACAGTGTTGGATACATGCACCACCACTACTCGCACTCATAAACACACTTCCTTTCTGGTGGATCACAAGGGTCAACTTCCAGCCCAAGCTAAATGGTTATCATAGTCTTCCATGTCTCGACAATTTATGCACTTTCTCACAAAAGTCGGGACACTTTCGGGCTTAAACATGGAGAAATTGGGTAGGTTGGAAGACACACTCCCCAAGGAGGAGAGTACAAATCTCAAGGAATACCAGTAGAGCACTACCATATATGTGCACCTCCTTCTAGATGCAACACACTTCACCATGAAGGCTAGATGGGGTGCATTTATTCCTGGGAGGTTGGGTACAAGTCCCGAGGACCAGGAACTGGTCAACTAAGATAGTTGTTAGGGTTTGAGACCTTTTCTACTTGTTAGTTAGTTAGAATTGGTCCACTTTTTATCAGAACCATTGTATGTTAAGCCTATTCTATATAAAGGATTCATATTCCACTAAATAAAATGAATGGTTCATTTGCTTGCTCCTATCATGTGTTGCTTCTGTCTTTCCCTGTGAAATATTTTTAGGACTTTCTCTACAGTATTGCAGATAAAAAATTGAGTTCAACTCAACTAATTTTTGGGGACACAATTACCATAAATACAGGATATAATTTCACATTTTCAGTGTAACCAACGAAGATATCAAGTCTGAGGTGTGATGAAGGTGATGGGGTTTCTTTATGGTGTGAAAGAGAAGTCTAAGGGGTTCTCTTAAGGTCTTTCTTATTCTTAGGGTATGTTATAATGTTGTGATGTTGTCGTAATATTATGAGGTTGTTGTATGCATTGTTGTGAGGTTTTGATGTTGTTGTATGCTATGATATGAAGTTGTGATGTTTTCATGATGTTTTGTGATTGGATCTTGTCATTAGTGGATGTAGTCGTGAATATATGTTGTTGTAAGTGATTACATATTGGGAATGATGCTATGAGGATTGTTAGGGTTTGAAGGATTGTCAGTGGAATGAAGCATGTAGGTGAAGTCATAAGTACTATGTGTATGAAGATATTGGATTAGTGATATCTAATTGAGTTGGTGCTCAGTTGAGAATATTGGTGTCTTCATTCAACAAGTTTGTTCTTGTGCTTTAGGGAGTGGGTGTTTCCTTCCAGTTGGAGATGGTAAAGCCAATGGTTTAGTGCCTCCTTCCAATCACTGTTGGTAAATCAATGAGTTGGAGCTTCCTTCAGGTTGGTGCCTATAAATCAAGGTGTTGGTGCCTCCTTAAAATTGGTGTTGGATAATCTTGGAATTTGGTGCTTCCTATGAATGTAATCTTAACATGATATAAGAAAATAATTCCATGGTTTTCTCCCATTTGAGTTTCCACATAAAATCATTTTCTTCTATGTATGCTTTTTTATGATGAATGACATTGTTAATGGTTAATGTTTACATGATGTGCTTAAGGTTAAAAATGGTAAAACGTGCTCAATATTGATTCACCATTCCCTCTCAGTATTGGTGAATATTCCAATAATTGGTATCAGAGCAGGTTCCTTCAAGAATAATCTAACCACGTGAAGGAATATCATGGATAAACAAGGAGAATTTACCAAAAATGAAACACCATTGTTTGATGGAAAAATTATTCTTTTTGGAGAATAAGAATGAGAACATTTTTGCAAGCACAAGGATTTGATGTTTGACAAGTTGTAGTAAATGGATACACTACACTAAATTCTCCCCCGATAGATAATGTTGGGAAAAATCTCATTGAATACAATTCAAAGGATATGAATGCTATTCTAAGTGGTCTAACAAGTTCATAATTTTTTAAGGTTATGCATTGTGATTTTGCAAAGGAAATCTGGGACAAGCTAAAGAATTTTTATGAAGGAGATGTTAAAGTCAAAGGGTCCAAGCTTCATACTTACAAAGGACAATTTTAACATCTAATAATGAAGGAAGATGAAAATATTGCAACTTTTTTTCTTCGATTCGATGAAATTGCGAATACTATAAGAGGAATGGTAGAAATGATTGAAAATTTAGTTATTATGCAAAAGATATTGAGATCTCTCCCAATGAGATTTGACCCTAAAATATCATCTCTAGAAGAAATACAATATCTGGCTACATTGAGCATGGATGAATTACATGGAATACTTACAGGATATGAAATGAGAACAGGACAGGAAAATCCATCCAGAAGGAAAGCAGCTTTCAAAGCCTCCAAGAAGACAAGAAAGAACAAACCAAGGTCAAAACCTTGCTCTATCAATAGTGATGATTTAGACAATGAAGAAGAATCCAACTTTATGAGAAAGATGAAAAGAGGAAACGACAAGTACAAAGGTAAGCTTCCTTTCAAATGCTTTAATTGTGGTAAAGTTGGCCATTTTTCTTCCAAATGTACTTATGCAAGGGGTTCAAATAGTGATGAATAAGAAGTTCCTAAGAAAGAAAAGAAATATCAGAAAAGAGACAAGAAAATAAATAAAGGAATATTTTTTAAAAAGAAAAGCCTATGTTCAAAAGATGATAGTTTCTCATCCGATGAAGATGATGATAGTGACAATGACTCAAGAAGAGTATTATTTAGGGCGTTAGAGACTCAAGAGGAAACTACTAAAAATAATGAAGGAGACTATGAATAAGAAGGATAAGTGAATCTTGAGGCATAATTGATCAATGCCTTAAGTGATATAAGAATAGCAAGGAAGAAAAAAAAGTCTTTCAAAGAGGAATTAAGTAAACTGAAGGAAGGCTTTCAAAGCCCTAACAAAAATTCTAAATAAGCCAAGCAGACTATCATGTATCTAAATATTTTGTTGGAATAAGCCAAAGTGATTGAAGAAACACTCAAGAGACAACTTGACGAAAAGAAGAAAATAACAGACTTTGGAAGTTGAAATAGTCTCACTAAGAAAGGAACTATAGAAGAAGGACATCCAACTAAATTTTGACAATAGCACCAAAATACCAAATGAAATCATATGTAATAAAAAACCATTCTATTAAAAGTCTGGACTTGGATACAAAAAAGTTAATATTTATGAGGGTTCAAGCTCTATGAAGACAGGAAATGAAGCAGAGCAAATAAGTTATGTAGATACCATAAAGGGTTCCATCAAGAAAGTAGAATGCAAGCCTCTAAAGGAGGACATACAAAAACTAGAAATAAACAATAATAAAGAAGAAGATCGTGCATTCAAATGAACATTGAATAAACAACCAACAATGAAGAAGATCCAAGCAGAATATCATGATTTTAGAAGAACAACACCAACTAGAAGACTACCCACACCCAGGTACCAAAATATTTTTCTTGGCTTGTGTTATTCTTGAAATAATTTTGGGCATAAAGACATAAATTGTAGAGCCTATTCAAATGGTAGAAACACCTGGAACAAAAGTAGTTATGAAAATCCCAATAATCATTATGAATAAAATTATCCCAAAAAGCCTTGTGAGGCATTTGACAGAAATTATAACAGTTTTGGTGCTTTGGGTTATGGAATTGAATGCTACAAATGTAACAATTTTGGATATGTTATCGCACTATCTATACTTTCCCAAATCCTAAAGGAAAATAGGCCTAGATTGACGTAACACATAGATAACCCTATCATTTTCACCCTAATAGGGTACCTCTTTCTCTTTAGGAGGAGGAAAGCCTCACTCAAAGGGAGACGTTCCAATCCTTAGTTGGTTGATGAAGGGGAAAAATATATGGTGAAGACCCACCCCTCTCTCTAGGTCACTCAACAGAAGAAGTCACTTGGGTGAAGTTTAAAGGGACAAGGGAACATGAAAATGGGTTTGTACCTACCCTTTACCAATGAAACATCAAACGTTAGTAGAAACAGTTATAATCAATGACTTCTTAAACAAATTATGTGTTGCTTGAACAAGTTACTATACAATAAAAATGAGATTACAGTAGCAACAATATATCTTGAAAGGTGCAAGTTATGATGACAAGGAAGAGATACAACAATCTTGCAAAATTGATAATGCTTTGTCACTCACAATTTTCAAGATAAACACAACTCAATAAATGACTTAAATGGTTATCCAAAGATTTATAGCAACATTTATTCAATGATAATGGCAACAATGGAAACCACTTCAGAAAAGTACTATAATAAAGCAATAAGGCACTACTTCAATATCCAATGATTATAGTTTGCTTAGTACAAATTCCCAATGGTTTTATGGATGATTTTAGGGTTGTTAGGGGTTGCGATAGTGGTTGTTGCAACAACTATGACAACGGTAACAACTTCATAATTTACACTATAGAAAGGAAATTAAACATACACTTTGACACTTATTTATAGTACCTTTCCTTATACAAATTCTTGGATGACTTAGATGGTTAGTAGGTTGATATAAGATGCAAAATGATAATGTTAATTTTTACTCCATTATTATAGTTCTTTGCATTTCAATAGATAAGAGCATCATAAGAACACGATCACTGAGAAATACACATTCACAAGAGACACAACATTTATCCTGGGAAACCCTCTAGGGGAAGAAAACCCAGCAAAAACTTCCTTATCATAAATAGCTTATACAATGTTCAAGAGATAATTCAAACCAATACAGATAGTCCTCTCCAATATATGCGCCACTCTTCTTCTCCTCTCTCCAACTGGTAATTACAACTTGCCTCATAAGATAATGAGCAAGTGAGTTGTGTGTTAGAAGTGAGGCGCTAGCCTCCTATATATACAAAACTGGCACGTGTGAAAGGTCACCACTGGCAGGGCCACCCTCTCACTCTGGGTGGGTAAACCCACCTTTAATTAATTCTGGGTTTTCCATAATAACTGTTGGGGCCGACTTCTTATTCTGCCCTTTGTAATTGTCCGATGACCAATCCGCAAA